>CM076583.1:1208564422-1208661439 GCA_034641835.2 Pinus albicaulis
CAGTCCGATTGGGTTCAACACCATGCCGGCTCTACCTTATCGACCCTATCGGAATTGCTTTGTGGCCCGTTCATTGTTGTAATGCCGCCTGCTGTTATGCCGGCAGTTGGAATTAATTCCAACATACCCTAGAACGAGAATCGTAGGTGCCAATATTTGGGAGCGTGGAATCAAATCCACGCGGTACGCCCATTTATGCTTTGTGGCGCACTCGTGAAGGTGAAAGTAAATAAAGTAAGCTTAAATGCTTGGAAAGTCCTCATTTTTTTTAATGCACCGCGGCTTCTGGTTTCTGTTATGGGATACTCTGTCACCTAATGGCCACACAAAACGCATGGCACTGATATTGGAACTGCGACTTCAAAGAAAATGGCTCACTTACCTCAATTTCGAAATCATCTATCATTATAATATCCTCCGTCAAAAGGGCGAGACAAAGGATTTGAAAAATTCAACTAGAAGGGAGCGGCATGTCCAATTGAATAAAGGTCTTAAGGGTTGATGATTCCATTGAGTCAGATACCAACTTTTGGTAATTTTAGTGTCATGTCATTTCTAATTATAGTAAATAGAGTGTGACATTATTTATAATTTGTGAGGGTGGGAAAATATTTAGAATTGTTATTTAAAAAATAATCCTAATTAACTTAAAATAAAGTTTATTCAATTGAAACGGTTATCTGGTTAGTTTTTATTACTGCTATAAAAAAATATATTTCATCATTATGTTTAAGTAAATTAAATTATTTGAAATAATTGGTTTACATAGTTATTTGATAATGAAATTATTGTATATAAATAAAATTTAATTATTTTAAATAATTTATTTAGAAGTTTTTTTATAATTATATTTTAAAAAAATTATTTATAGTTATTTTTAAATCAGATTCTACACCTAAAAGTAATGTTAATTTAAAAATAACAAGACTAATATCATTTATTAAAAATGTTAACCATTAACCAATTGGGGCTTTATTAGAGAAGCAATATTGTACTATGTGTATTCATATTGGAAATTTATACTGGAAAAAATCACATAATATATTGGGGATATATAGGGGATAAAAGGTTTTTAGGGCTTAATTAATGTGATTTTTAGAGAGATTTTCCAATACATAGTAAAATTAAAGGTATTGTTTAACAAGCCACAAAGGCATATTAGAAGTTCATTGAGTGAAACCCCATGTGTTATCTAAAAAAATAAAGCAAATATCATTTTTTTATAATTGAAATCATAACAATATGGTTATATATTTTAATATTGTGCTATAAGATTAGACACACTATTATAGTTTGTTGAAAGAGTTTAATAGATTGTTTTTATATTTAATATTAGAATTAATTTAGTGTTAAAATGTGTTATTACACAATATCAAATAATACATTAAACACAAAACATAAGATATTCTTCATAAACTTAGATATACAATTCATAAAACACAAAAATTATGGAAAGAAAAAAACATAGGAAACAAAGTTTAAATTTAAAAATAATTTATAATAATAATAAAAATTAATAAATGTATAGATTATTTATAGGCAAACTTCACATATAATTTTAATAGCAACCCTTAAAATATGAAAGAGTGGATTTTAAATTATTATTTTTGATATGTGATGCTATAATAATGTTGTTTTTGTTTTTATCTAAAGGAGTTAGATTTAATAGTGGAAATCTTGAAATCATTCACCATTGGATAAGGTTTAATTTCAATAAGGGCTTAACTTAGAGCCAGTAGACATTTTAAAGTAGTGCCTATCAGTATGGTTGGGTTTGAAACGTCGAAATTACGACTGGAAGCAATAAATTTGGAAAAATTCTGTTCAAAAAATACTCATCGCAGAAGCCTCAAATCTATAATTTTAAACCTATACGGGAAGGAAAAATTACACGAAGTTCCATTATTTGAACAATACAGATCTCGAATTGCAAGAAAAAATTCCGATCTCACATTCCTCAAAAGATGTACCTATTTATACCTTACGTGTGAGATCAGTCTTACCCATGGATCTTTTCCTGAAGGTGAACCTTGTTGGCTAGGTTCGAAATGTCGAAATTACCAAGAATGGATGTTATTGATCCGGAAAACTTCTCTACACAAAATACTCATCGCAGAAGCCTCAAATATATAATTTTAAACATATATGGAAAGGAAAAATTACACGAAGTTCAGTTATTTGAACGATACAGATCTCAAATTACAAGAAAAAAGTTTGATCTCACATTCCTCAAAAGATGTACCTATTTATACCTTACGTGTGAGATCAGTCTTACCCATGGATCTTTTCCTGAAGATGAACCTCGTTGGCTTGGTTTGAAATGTCGAAATTACCAAGAATGGATGCAATTGATCCGGAAAACTTCTCTACACAAAATGCTCATCGCAGAAGCCTCAAATCTATAATTTTAAACCTATACGGAAAGGAAAAATTACACGAAGTTCCATTATTTGAACAATACAGATCTCGAATTGCAAGAAAAAATTCCGATCTCACATTCCTCAAAAGATGTACCTATTTATACCTTACGTGTGAGATCAGTCTTACCCATGGATCTTTTCCTGAAGGTGAACCTTGTTGGCTAGGTTCGAAATGTCGAAATTACCAAGAATGGATGTTATTGATCCGGAAAACTTCTCTACACAAAATACTCATCGCAGAAGCCTCAAATATATAATTTTAAACATATATGGAAAGGAAAAATTACACGAAGTTCAGTTATTTGAACGATACAGATCTCAAATTACAAGAAAAAAGTTTGATCTCACATTCCTCAAAAGATGTACCTATTTATACCTTACGTGTGAGATCAGTCTTACCCATGGATCTTTTCCTGAAGATGAACCTCGTTGGCTTGGTTTGAAATGTCGAAATTACCAAGAATGGATGCAATTGATCCGGAAAACTTCTCTACACAAAATGCTCATCGCAGAAGCCTCAAATCTATAATTTTAAACCTATACGGAAAGGAAAAAGTACACGAAGTTCAGTTATTTGAATGATACAGATCTTGAATTGCAAGAAAAAAGTCTGATATCACATTCCTCAAAAGATGTACCTATTTATACCTTACGTGTGAGATTAGTCTTACCCATAGATCTTTTCCTGAAGATGAACCTCGTTGGCTAGGTTTGAAACGTCAAAGTTACCAAGAATGGATGCGATTGATCCGGAAAACTTCTCTACACAAAATACTCATCGCAAAAGCCTCAAATATATAATTATTAAGTTAAAAAAAAAATTAACATGTGTGACATTTCTCAAATTACAAAGTAGTTTAAAGTGATTTGGATGCTCATATTTGTTTTTCACACTCATTTTTTTTTGTCGGTCAAAGTCGAGATTATATTATCATATCAGAAACAAAATTTCCTGTAGGAGCTAGCATGGATGTATTACAATCAGACAACCCGAAAGACATGCAGTATAAGAACTTGGGTGCTTTCCAAGGCATTCAGAGCTCTTGGTTATTTTCTGCAAAAAATTACAAAATAAACATATATCGAAACTGCCATCATGGGGGAGGGTGCATGGGACCAGGCGGAGGAGCTGTGAAGAGATGATCCTAATTATGCATATGGTGGATGATATGATCCACCTGGGTCTCTAGAGCTCGAAGGTGGTCTTGAGAGCACCCTAGTAAGCGTCACAGACTCTCCAGAGCTTCGAGGGTCTCCCTCTGTAGGTTTTGAACTACATTGATGGAAGCCACTAATTCATTACGATCATCATACCTTTGTTCACACAGGGTGTCTAGGTTGAGCTGAATCTGCTAGAGCTAAGTGGAAATGGCTTCAAGGGTGGTCAGAGCCTCAATCTGGCCTGGTGATTGAGCTGGATAAATTTCCATGGTCGTTGTTGAATGTTGGCTCTCGGTAGACTCTCAGTGGGAGCTTAAGTCCCTGGGTACCTGGCAGTTGACCATGTCACGTCCAAGACCACCATGCCGTGCCCAACCACATTCACGTGACATGCAGTCACTCCCCACTCCCTCTTGTTGAATTGGGCTACAGCACCAAGTCGCTCTGAGTCCCACAGCTCCTAACAACCACAATCTGAACCAGCACCCACAGCTGAGCTTGTCACTAATCACGTCTCAAGCACCGTAGATAAGAGACACATGACCGCCACCAATCTCCACACTATCATCCGAGGATGTGTGGAAGCGCCAACACCCGCAAATGTGAATCGCAGGAGAGCATGACTGCTCCGTAAGCCCAAGGAATAACTACCCTGGGGCTTGGCCACTGAAGAGTTTATGTTGTGTATCCCACCAACTGTGATCGGGCGCTTAGGCAGAATGCCAGGACCACCCTTCCAGAGACGCTCCCTCCACACCAAATTCTCCTCCACCACCTTTGTCCGCCTCCTGGTGCAGCGTGCTCATGCCTTTGTCAGGAT
Source organism: Pinus albicaulis (assembly GCA_034641835.2). Classification (NCBI taxonomy): domain Eukaryota; kingdom Viridiplantae; phylum Streptophyta; class Pinopsida; order Pinales; family Pinaceae; genus Pinus; species Pinus albicaulis. The sequence goes on from CM076583.1 coordinate 1,208,568,824, forward strand.
GCCTCCTGGCTGCCAAAATCTCCCCACTACTACCTAGTAAAGCTGTCACCATCCTCGTGTCAAGCCGACGGAGCTAAAGCCAAGGCTTGATAGCCAACAGTTGCTTGTCTAGAGAATCTAGAGCACCAACCTTCACCATCGCCCACGGATAGCAAATGACATGAGAGACGTCCATCCCGCCCTTAACTACCTACTTACCTGTCGTAGGGTCGCATGCCCCGAGGCACATTACCGCTCGCGCGTGGGAGGGTGGTGAGTCATCTGGCACATGTCATGGTGTGGTATGCCATCCAAAAAAATAATATCTTAAGTCTGTCATACCAAGAAAAAAATGCCTAGATATTCACACATACACAGTTGTTTACAGATTGCTTATCATATCTACTGAACACTTGAAATTTAAATTCTAGCTGCATATAACTAATTTAAACAAAATGGCAGATAAAAGTCATAAAACATTCAGCCTCGTTTGGAACCAAGGTTGACTCCACAGGTGTCGGGTCCTGAACTTAGGTGCTAGCCTGCTCATATGGCTTGGTGATACACAGGAGGTGGGGCTCAATACACTCGAGGCACCCATCTTGTTTCCTCAACTAAAACTTAATCTTATCAAAATCAATCTTATAATGTGGGAAGTCCTGGGCTAATGTCACCAGGCTCATTGAAATTTCCTTCAAGGATTTTCCAAGGATGCACTTCCTTGAACAATAGAGATACAAGGTCTATCTGAATTGTGTTAATATTCGTTTGGTTTGGCCTGAGTCCGGAATTAGACCTCTCCACTCCTCTATATCCATCTAACTCTCAACATGATTATTTATATCCTCTTCACACTTTTCAATTATCTTTTTGACCTCTTCTGCAGTGTTTTCATGGTAGGTTGTTGTTACTTCTTGAATCACGCCAATTTCCAACATCCGACCTCTTGTCTTGCTCAGGGGGGAGCTGGGTTGGCCTTCTACAACCTTCCCTTTATCCTTCCGCCCATGACCATCAACAACAGGGCTTTCGGAGCAGCCACGAGCTGTGGGGCTTTTGCAGTGACCACAAGCTGTGGGGCTCTTAGAGCGAGCCATCCATCGAGCCATCCCATAGTCCGGAACCAAGTGAGCCATCAAACCAATCAACCAAAGATGTAATTCCAAAGCATTTACATGAGCCAAGGTCCTAATATTCTAGTTATCTTAAAAAAAGTATCCCAGTTACTTCTTCTCTAAATTTTTCCCTAACCCATGCCTCCACATACCCCTGTCTTTCATACCCTAATCACTATCAGGCCCCTTCTATCCCAAAAGGATGCACTCTCTCTAGCAAGTACTCCCAGTCCCCCAAGGGTTCCCACCAGATTTTAAATTCTCAACCTCTAAATTAACAGAGATGATGTTAATGCCTTTTGCTCGGGTCTGAGTAGACTTCACTCTCCCAATCCCCTTGCGCATAGAGCCCCAATAGCTTGGGGTGGAATTAACCAGCATGAGCTCTGATATATCCCCTTCCGAGGAATGGTCTTGAAAGCTATACTCAGACTAGGTTTCAGACCCCCCACTAATCCATCCTGGAGGTAACCCTTACTCGATAGACTGAAAATTAGATGCATGCAAAACCCATACCCAAATCCTAAAGGTACACTGAGGTACAGGCCCATCAGAACCTCATCCTTCCCCCAAACTGGGCTCGGCTCACCCCTATCCCCCAAGAGACTATACTAGTCCCATTTTCTCCCCTTTGGCTCCTAAAGAGCCCGACCCAACTGATAACACATATCCATGGCAAGAACATAGTAGAAATAATAAGGTACATAACTGAAATTCATAGAGTAGGAAAAGCAGTGGAGGCCTCTTGTCTTGCGGTCTTGCCTTCACCAGCATTTGCCTTCATAATAATACCCCGACGCCTTCTCCCACCTTGTTTTATTTCCCATGCGCGGGCTTCTTTCGTGCCACCTCATCATCATTTGTATGCAGTACTACCACCTGCCATCCTTGCCACTCATGTGGAGGGTGGTGGGCTTCAACTTCGAGGCCACTATCACAAATTCTGATGGGAAGGCCAATTTGCCTCACTACACCCCGATCGAGGTAAATTGAAATTATTATTATTCTTATCAACAATATATATTTATTTAATTTGTGAAAATTAAATTCTTTTAAATACAAATCTCTTAAAAATGTTGTGTTCTCACATAAGCCCATGTTATTCTTGCATAAGAAACAAAAATCAAATCGTGATAATGTGAAAAAAAAAGAAAAAGGAAGAACAAAACAAAACAACAGACAAGACCAGTGAAAAAAATCAACAATGATATAATTATTATGTAAATTTAAAGAAACAAATTTTTAAATACATTATTTAATATTATTCTTAAAGAGAAAAATAATTTTATATAATATTGTATTTTTATAATTACTTTTACTTATATTATTAATATAGCTTTATTGGTTTATATGGGTTTTTAATTGTGAAGGACAACATCCTCTTATCTTGACATCTACTCTTCCATTAAATGTAATAATATAATTTTACATCTAATTTTTATATGGTATAAATAATTCTTCATGAGTAGATTTAAGTGATAAAATCAATGATTCTTCGTTCTGGGTGAATTTGCATTGCAAATATATAAAGATGGTATTCATGATTATATAATGTTATGAAAAATTAAAAGCATAAACTCAACAGTAATATAATTATCATTGTGAAGCACAAGGAAACAAACTTGTTGCCTAACCCACCGATTAAACAATGACGAGATAACTTTGATACTTTCTTCTCCACATTAACAAAACGTTGAAATTGAATTTAGTATTGAAATTCCACCTATTTTTAGGTATTTGATGTTGGAAATACTCCCAACCACCGCCATGAATAAATACTCGCAGCAACCACACTTTAATTTAATTTTTGTGTCAGGGAAGGACAAGCCTAGGATTCAAATCCATAGGCGTTTCACGCAAAATAAAAAAACAGAGTACATGAGCCTTACTTTGGGTTTATTTCTTATCCGTTATATTCACCTATTTACCTGCAATTCACAGCCCACAACTTTTAAGGTTTAACTCTTAGGCCTTCTCCAAAATTTAAGTTTCCACCGATGCGATTCGGTGGGACCCACATCAAACCTTACTGCATTACCAACAACACACAAACCTTTTTTTTCTACTTATTCCTTACCTTTTCACTTTTCGCACTCCCCGCTGCTTAATCGCCCGCATACCCCACTTTCCATACCTAAACGTTTAACTTTTAAGCAGCGCACCGAAACCTTGCGATGTTGCGATGCAATGTCGCATCGCAACATCGCAAATTATAAATATCGCATTTCACACAACTTACCATTTACGTTTTAGCACGTCCACACTTTGCACTTCGTATGTTTTATGTTTTACCTTTTTTCCACCCATAATTTTTCACTTCACACATATTACGACTTACCTTGAAGCACCCACAATTTTTCTTATTTATGATGTGATACGATCGCAATTGCACGTCGCAAGCTCAGGAGGGTAGTGCCCGCAAAGTAAATCTTTTAAGTTGCAATGCGATGGCAATCGCATATCGCAAAGTTTAAAGGATAGCACCTGCAAGTTAAATTCTGTATGTTGCTATGCGATAATGCCATCACACATCGCAATCGAAAAGATTTATGTTTTCCTGTATGCACCAGTTAAAAGATATAATCGCCGATTTGTGATCCATGATGGAAGCCCAGATGCGATGTGGTTTCGCAGCTGAAACCTATAACATTTCAAGTCCAGAATTATGTTTTTTTGTACGTTGTTTCGTGTATAAACAAAAAAATAGAGCGGAAGGATAATTTGGTTGTTACCCATCCGTTTCTGCATTGAATTGCATTAAATCTTCAGGCTTCACCATTTTGTATTAGAAGAATGTAATTTCATTTTGTTTAGAGATATGAATGAAAAGAATATTTCAGTTCCTCTACTGTTTGCTCTCACTCTGTCTGTGAAATTTTTATTTCCACGTTTTTACTGTATTCTCTGTGTTGTCAAGGGAAGTGCATCCCTCTGTTTGTTTATTTGCAATTTCCAACATGGTACTGGAGTAGGTCTAGGCTCCCAGTGAAAGAACAAGTTGTTTACTAAAAAAGCTGAAAGGTTGTTTTGAGAAGCAGACTCTCCAGCAGTGAGAAGTTTTTGTTTACACAGTCAAGATGGCAGCAGTAGGCAAAAGCCTAACTAATCCACAACTACCAAAGTTCAATGGTAAAAATTATAATTATTGGGACATTACAATGAAGGCTCTGTTTGCTTCAGAAGATATTTGCTGGTGGAGAATGGTTTCTAAGAACTAGTAGATGCAACAGCATATAATGCTTTGACACAAGCAAAAAGAGATTTGTTGAGGGAAAATAAGAAGAAGGTCTCCAAAGCCCTCTTCTATATTTTCCAAGCAATACATGAGAGTATTTTCCCAAGTGTTACAGTAGAAACAAAGGCCAAGGAGGCATGGGATACCCTCCAGACAACCTATTAAGGCATGGCAAAGGTGAAGACAACAAAACTTCAAATGCTGAGAAAAGATTTTGAAACTCTTTGTATGAAAGAGTCTAATAACATAGACTCATTCTTTACACATGTGATTGGGTTGGTTACCCAAATCAGGTATCATGGTGAGACACTTGAAGAAAGTAGAATAGTTGAGAAAGTCTTAAGAAGTCTACCATCAAGGTTTTATGCCATAGTAGTGGCCATAGAAGAGACAAAGGATCTCTTAGATTTTTCAGTGGATAAGCTTCATGCATCACTAATGTCTCATTAGGACATACTAAACATAGCAACAAACTCCTCATTGGAGCACACATTTAAGACACAAATGTCTTTTGGTCAAGGTAGAGGTCAAGGAAGATCAAACTACCGAGGAAGAGGAAGAATCCCACACAGAGGTGGAAGAAGCAGCCCTGCAAGCACAAGTGGAAGGGGCAACAATCAGAATCCAAGCCAAGGCTCAAGCAAGAATCAAGCACAAGGATAGAGTTATGATAAATATCATTTCCAATGTCATTATTGCAAAAATTATGGTCATTATGCAAATGAACATAGAAAGAAGAAAGATGACATGGGTAGTAAACGAAGTGTAAATTTTACAAAAGAAAATCAAACCATGAAAATATGTTTTTAGCTTTCAATGTAGCACAAGAAAAACAAGAAGACACATGGTTCCTATATTCAGGGTGTAGTAACCATATGACTGGAAACATATCAATGTTTTCCTATCTAGATGAAAGTTTAAAAATCTCAAGTGACATTGGGGACTGATAGTAAAGTCTGTGTCATGGGAAAAGGGAGAGTAAATATTCTGAAAAATAAGGGAGAGAATAAGTTCATACCATATGTCTATTATATCCCTCGTATGAAATGTAACATTCTAAGCATTGGAAAATGCATGTAAAATGGTTACAATGTGTTTTTTAAAAATGATGTGTACACAATCATTGATAAACCTCCAAGTAGGCAGCTCATTACAAAAGTGCATATGACAAGCAATAGAATGTTTCCTCTCAAGATGAGATCAGACCTCAAGAAAGGAGGTGTTGTAGCAGTTGTCACACAAGAAATCTTTCAAGAAGACATGAAAGATGAAAACTGGTTATGGCATTTGAAATTTGGTCATCTCAATTTTGGAGGTTTGAATTTTTTGCACAGAAAAGGCATGGTAAAGGGATTGCCACTCATAGAGAAACCAAACAGCCTATGTGAAGGTTGCATCTTGGGAAAACAACAAAGAGAATCATTTCTAGCAGGAAAGAGTATAAGGGAAAATGCACCTTTGGAGATTGTCCACTTAGATGCATGTGGACCAATGCAAACACCATCATTAGGTGGCAGTCACTATATTTTGACATTCATAGGTGATTACACAAGGAAGACATGGGTCTATTTTCTAAAACATAAAAGTGAAGTGTTTGAACAGTTCTACCACTACAAAGCTCTTGTTGAGAAGCAAATTGGACACTACATAAAATTGTTGAGAACTGACAAAGGTGGAGAGTATATCTCCAAAGACTTTCTACATTTCTGCAGGGAGCAACGAATTCACAAGCAGTTTACCACAAGGTATACACCTTAACGAAATGTTGTAGCAGAAAGAAAGAATAGGACCATCATGGACATGGCAAGAATTATGTTGAAGGCAAAGCATTTGCAAAATGAGTATTGGGCAGAAGTTGTCTCTTGTGTAGCCTATATTATAAATAAATGTCCAACCAAAAGTGTTATGAATAGAGTTCCACAAGAAACATGGAGTGGAACAAAAAAAAATTTCACTCACATGAGAGTGTTTGGGTGTGTGGAATATGCACATGTCGCGGATTAGTTAAGGAAGAAGTTGGAAAGCAAAGGGGAGAAATGTATATTTCTTGGATACAATGATGAATCCAAGGCTTACAAGCTCTATAATCCATGAACCAAGAAAGTAATAATCAACAGAGATGTTCAGTTCATAGAAGAAGAAGCTTGGGATGGAAGTTTAGAGAAGACAATAAATTTGAAGACATGTATGTCTCACTAGTACATTTGGTCAAAATTCACAGCAACTAGAAATTTCCCCAATTTTTCTCAATTTTGTAAATCCCTCCAACAACCATCGCTATAGCGACGTTTAGGGACATTTTCGGTATTGCGACGTTTAGGAACGTCGTCGGAATACCAATGTTTCGGGACACAACATCAGAAATGCGATGTTTCTAAAACATGAGTCAGAATTGCGACATTTGGAGACAAGCGTCGCTATTGCAGTGTTCAGAGACACTTATTGTTAGTGCAACGATATTGGGGAAAAACGTCAGTATTGCGACGGTTTGCGAACCTAACATGACAAACGTCAGAATAGCGACATTTGTGAGCCTAACATGACAAAAGAGAATGTAACAATGCCTATGATTACATGTCTAACATGCCCGAATGGAGCGGGGTGGCGTTCACAGTTATTAGCAAATATCTGGAGCAAGGGAAGAGTTCACAGCTATTAGCACAGGGCATAAGAGAATGTAACCATTCTCCAATTACATGTGAAAATTCCTGAATGGATCTTCATACTAAAATGCATCTCTAGAGCGGGGACAGTGTTTGCTGGTATTATCACATCTCAGGAGCGGGGGTAGCGTTCAGAGACATTAGTGCATCTCTAGAGCGAGGAAGCATTCACGGGTATTAGCACATGGTGTATAAGGGGTAGATATTTTCACATGTATTAACACATGGTGGAGCTGGGGAGGATATTCTCTTCTCTCACACATTGTCGATTCAGAAAGAAGCCTTAGGAAGAGGGCCAAATGACACAAAATGGGTTGGTCCAGAGGAGTTGGGCGAGCATGTACCCTAACCAACCACTGAGGAAGAGAGAAAAAAAGAAAAGGGGGAATGGTGTCACTAAGGCAGCGAGGGAAAATACTAGAGGGTATACAGTTCATAGCAAACTTCAGAACTGGGTTAGTGCTGTTGAATGTGACAGAGCCCTATAACAAGTGCGTTGGCCATTTACAGCAAATTGGGCATTTATCTCATGGGTTTTTGGGAACATATTGGAGCTTATATCTAATACCAGGTGCCATCCTCCCTCTCCGTTATTATATATTCAAGCTTTATATGGGTAGGAATTATGTTATGGGTGATATCTCCAAATACCAGGATGTATCATTTTTCTGAGTCTGCAACAGAATGCATTTATGGTTGTCATGCATATATTGAAGAATTAAGCATGACATTTGAAACCTTGAGAGCTTGTTTCGATTCTTAGGGTTCACAATGTTCATTTATGAAGTCAAACCTGTGAAATAATTCTATATTGTGGTGCTAGGGTGAGACGAGTGATTATTTGAATACACTTGATGAACAAAGCAAACTAATATCATCCTCAATGTTTCTCATTGCCTTACAGGTTATTCACACCCGCACCCAAATTTAGATGATATTGTGACTTCAGAACTGTAAGTGCATATACCGTTAGAAATATTTTGTCTAACCTAGCACAATATGAATGGTTATGGGTACTCCAGAGCCACTACAGGTAAGCATAATCATCTAAAAGTCTTGGAGTAGATAGGGTAGGTTACAACCACTTCAAAGAGAGATTCGTCATTCTTCAATTGATTTATTTGTGAAGGGTTTACATAGGGTTTCATTCTACTTAGTTTTAAATCTTTTTGATCTAAGAACATCTTGTCAAACTTCAGAAATAATTCTCACTAGTTTATCCTTGATTTACGACTGCCACATATATTTTGGCATGTGCCCCTATAAATTTGTCCCCAGCTTTTAGGAACTATGATGAAGAAAATTATTGCTGAATAATAAGCTTTCAAAATTCACCTAATTTCAAACCATCTTCTTTGTGTCAAGTTCATCTGTCCCCTAAGCCCTCCAAAATTTGATTATGTAGCTTATTTTGAACAAAAAATTTTTGGTAAATTGTTTCGAACTAGTTCCTTTTACCTACACATCCAAGTGATGAACATGAAATAAATCCTTTCACCCAAAAGGTGAATGTGGTAAACAAACCCTTTCAACCATATGGCCTACCTCAAAATAGTTGATTGTAACACACTAGTTCTTTCATTTATTCAATGTTTCATGACTCCATCAATGCTTAGATTTGATAAGCACTAATCTTACATCATCCCATTTCTTTCTTTCCCTCATTTTTATTTAATTTTCTCTTCATTCCCCCTTTTCCATTTCCATCGTCACATACCATTGCTAAAACCACTTTGTTTTATCAATACTTTTCATTCTTAATGTTCAGCCCCCACTCCGTCTCCTTGATAATCTTTTTCTTAGGGAAGACCCCCTTTTTGAAGAAGAGCCAACCAAAAGAGAGAGAGTAAGAACTACTATGGTGATAGTGGGCAACCTTCCTGAGTTGAACAACACTATCCCCTTGATGTTTGGGACTTCACATCATTTGGGGATGCTAGATTTTGTTGTAACATGGTAAATAGGGGCAAAGTCTAAAAATATGCTAAAAATTTTAATATGCCAAATTTAGTTGGTTGGTCAACCTCAAATCTAGATAGATCAACATTTTTGAGAAATTCCAAACAATTTTTTAGTTATAACTTATGTACAATTTAAGGTTTTTGAGTTTTCTCTTTCATTGAATTTGTTTTTAGGCTTTTATTGTATTTATGATGCAATTGCTTATAGGAAGGTTGAGACTTGTAGCAAGTTGAAAGGAAACTCCCCCACTACTTTAAAGTTGTAGCATGAAATTTACACTCTTAGTTTCCTTCAGAAGTCTAAATTGGGATAGATAAAATTTAACTCCAATTCTGTCAGTGTTAAATGCATCACCTTAAAAATTTGTTTTGAATTAGGAAAAGGAATTCGGATTGCTTGTATGGGCACCATAGTGATAGAATATGTCATGATTGAAAAACCGCCTATGAAATGATTTTCCCTGGATGGATGATAATTTACTCCAATTCTGTCAGTGTTAAATGCGTCGCCTTCAAAATTCATTTTGAATTAGAAGAATGAATTTTTCTTGACTGTACAGGCACCATAGTGATAAAATTATTTTCATTTTTGAAAAACTGCGCTTTCCATTCTGTGCAACTGGTTCAAGCTTCTTGCTATTAGAAAATCAATTTACCTTGTTAATTTAGAGTTATGTGCTTATAGGGTTAGCGGCACATAAAGAACATACCTTTAATTTTAAAGTGACATTCTAAAACGGGGATAGCTGACAATTAGAGGGAATCCACTTTAACAAATCACTAGTACATTTCGCAGAAATTCTGACACTTCCGTTCCGACACTTTTGACGAAATGTCGGAAATTTCCCCAAATTTTATCAATTTTTCAAATCCCGCCACAAAGTGTCACTATAGCGACATTTGGAGACAAGTGTCAGTATTGCGACACTTAGAGGTAAGTGTCGGTCTTGCGACGTTTGTAAAAAAGCGTCGTAATTGCAACAGATTGCTGAAATATGTCGTTATTGTGACACTTAGACAAGGTGTCACAATTGCGATGTTTCGAGGAAGGTGTCGTTATTGCGACATCTTGGGGAAAAGTGTCACTCTTGCGATGTTACAAAGACAAGGTGTCACTATTGCGACGTTTAGAAGAAGGCGTCACTATTGCGATGGTTTGTGGCAAAGTGTCGCTCTTGCGATGGTTTGGAGAAAATATACTTTCGTGGAATATTGGCCCATCGTCTCCAGAATTCTTGCGCATCTGCAAATATCAAACCTCGTCAGAAAATTCCATCCAACTAAATTCCATCCAACCGAAAAATTCCATCCAACCGAATTCCATCCAACCGAAAAATTCTGAGTTGGGACACCTTGGGGATCAGGATGAATTCCATCCAACCAAAAATTCCCAAGCCAATTGTTGTCCTCGATAAACAAACAGAACCGAGCTCTGAAAACAAGGTTCAAACCTCTGATATTTATTTGTTGTTAATATCATTGGTTAGCTCGACAGGTCGTCAAGAAGGGCACTGGACACATCGTCAAGAAGGGCCTGGTTGACCCCGGTGTTAAGAGTGTTGAGGATGCCAGGAGATCATACTTGCGGTGACCAGTGCCTGTTGTTTTCCATTTTTATATTCTTCTGTTTGGTGGGATAATCCCACATTCACTGGGTGTATAAGCCATATTGGTGTTTATATACGTGTTGAGGTTTTACATGTTTCGACTACGAGTCGAAGGCTATGCACACTGATACATTCGATTGGGACTCAACGCATGCACTGGGGCCCTCCCCTCATGACTTGGACTTGGTTGTGGTTTAGCTTATGGTTCTCGGCCTCAGTCCTGTGGTGATTAGTGTAGGCACTTGGGCTGAGCAAGGGGCTCGATGGAGTAAAAAGCCCACAATTTTATTAAAAATATAAACAGTTTTATATTAAATATAAAATTGATATACACTTTTTTATTTTCCCAATAAAATAAGCTAGAATACGAACAATTTTATATTAAATATAAAATTGATATACACTTTTTTATTTGCCCAATAAAATAAGCTAGAATACAATAGGATTAGGGCATTTTGAGATTTTTTTACAAAAATGGAAAAAGAGGGAAATAGATAGGACAATCATTAAGGTAGTTTAGGAAAAATAGGATTTCATATATTTTAGTATGCAAATGGCCAGATTGGGGTAATTTAGGGATTTTTAGAAAAATCGAGGTATATGATAACGATGGAAAATGGTGAATATAGTGAAGGCATAAGGAATCATAGCCAAAAAATGATCATGAAAGACAACTTTCGAGGGTGAAAAAATGAGTGCTAACAAGATGCATGGTCTGATTCTAAGTCAGAACCAGATAAGGGGAATGACAAAGGGAAGCATATGATTGATGCAGAGCCCAGTGCCATTGTTACCACCACCAAGATCTATAAGCATGAGCCCGAAGATCCAGAGGAGGGGGATCGCCTCTTCCACTCATAGATGTGGGCGAAGGGTTCTCCGCTGTAGTTCATTGTCGAAAACAAGAGCCAAAAGAACCTCATTTCTGCAGAGTTTGTGAATCAGCTAGGCTTACCGACCGCAAAACACCTGCAGTCATACACCATCGGGTGGCTTCACCCGCAGTCATACACATAGGCCTGTTTTTCATTTGCTCCCTTGTGGTATATTCGTTCGGTCAGGTGTGTCATGTCGCGTCGTGTGAGGTCGCCCAACCGGGCATATTTGGGTCGAGCCATTTCGTTCGAGGGCGCCTGTATTAGTTTATCTAAGTTGTGACCGCCCAGGTGCCTTGTGCACGTTCGGGCGGCCCCTTTTCCGTTTTCTCCCTTGTGGCATCGTTAAGTCGGGCGCGTAGTGTCGCACCGTGTGAGGTCGCCCGACCGAACGCATTCGGTTTGGGCCGTTTCATTCAAGGGTGCCTGTATCAGTTTTGATAGGTTGTGACCGCCAGGGTGCCTTGTGCACGTTTTGGCGGCACGTTTGTTGTTTTCTCCCTTGTGGCATCGTTCGATTGGGCGCATCGTGTCGCGCCGTGCGAGGTTGCCCGACCGGGCGCGTTCGGGTCAGGTTGTTTCATTCGAGGGCTCTCGTATCAGTTTTGCTAAGTTGTGACTGCCCAAGTGCTGTGTGCAAATTTGAGTGGCCCGTTTTCCATTTTCTCCCTTGTGGCATCGTTCAGTCGGGCACACTGTGTCGTGCCATGTGAGGTCACCTAACCAGGTGCATTCGGGTCGAGCCGTTTTGTTCGAGGGCGCCTGTTTCAGTTTTGCTAAGTTGTGACCACCCGAGTGCCTTATGCATGTTTGGGTGGCCTGTTTTTTGTTTGCTCCCTTGTGGCATATTCGTTCGATCAGGCGCGTCATGTCGCGCCATGTGAGGTCGCCCAACCGGGCGTGTTTGGGTCGCGCCGTTTCGTTCGAGGGCTCCCATAAACATTTTGCTAAGTTGTGACCGCTCGGGTGCCTTGTGCATGTTCGGGCGGCCCATTTTTCGTTTGCTCCCTTGTGGTATCATTCGGTCAGGCGCACCGTGTCGTGCCATGCGAGGTCGCCCAACTGGACGTGTTTGGTTCTGTCGTTTTGTTCAAGGGCGCCTTTATCAGTTTTGCTAAGTTGTGACTGCCCGGGTGCCTTGTGCACGTTTAGGAAGCCCATTTTCCATTTTCTCCTTTGTGGCATCATTCAGTCTGGCGCGCCATGTCACGCCGTGCGAGGTCGCCTGACCCGACGCGTTCAGTTCGGGTTGTTTCGTTCGAGGATGCCCGTATCAGTTTTGCTAAGTTGTGACCGCCTGAGTACCTTGTGCACATTCGGGCAGCCCGTTTTCTGTTTTCTCCCTTGTGGAATTGTTCGGTCAAGCGCACCATGTCGCACCATGTGAGGTGGCCCGACAGGGCGCGTTCAGGTCCGGCCATTTTGTTCGAGGGTGCATGTATCAGTTTTTCTAAGCTGTGACCGCCTAGGTGCCTTGTGCATGTTCGGGCGGCCCATTTTCTGTTCGCTCCCTTGTGGCATATTCGTTCGGTCAGGCGCATCGTGTCGCGCCATGTGAGGTAGCCTGACTGGGCGCGTTCGGGTTGGGCCATTGCGTTCGAGGGCACCCGTATCAGTTTTGATAAGTTGTGACTGCTCGAGTGCCTTATGCAAGTTCGGGCGGCCCGTTTGCCATTTTCTCCCTTGTGGCATCGTTCGGTCGGGCACGCCGTGTCACGCCGTGCGAGGTCACTCGACCGGGCACGTTCGGTTCGGGTCGTTTTGTTCGAGGGCACCCGTATCATTTTTGCTAAGTTGTGACCGCCCGGGTGCCTTGTGCATGTTCGAGCGGCCCGTTTTCTGTTTTCTCCCTTGTGGCATCATTCAGTCGGGTGCACCATGTCGCACCGTGCGAGATCGCCCGACAGGGCGTGTTCGGTTCGGGTTGTTTCGTTCGAGGGAGCCCGTATCAATTTTGCTAAGTTGTGACCGCCCGAGTGCCTTGTGCACGTTCGGGCGGCCCACCCACTCATACTATAAATTAATAAATAAAGAAGACATGGCAACAAGCAACATTAATACTTACAAAATTTTTACACTAAACCCCTAACCCCTAACCCTTAAACCCTAAACCATTAAACCCTTAACCCTAACCCCTTAAACCCTAAACCATTAAACCCTTAACTCTAACCCCTTAAACCCTAAACCTATAAACCCTTAACTTTCCATTTCATTGTTTTATGTTAGGCTTTCCATTTCATTTTTAAATTGTTGCACAATTTCCATTAACACGCCATTCGTATCACAGGATTCATTCCCTAGTTAGATCTACAATAATGGATACACCACTTACTTTCCTCATAATGCTTTCTTTGTGAATGATACAATAAAATTTATTATTTGTCATTCTACAAAGTCTATCATCTATTTATACTATATTATTTTCTTTCCAGTTCTAATACACATTTAAAAAGGTTTGGGATGATAATTCACTCTCTGACTGACTTTCGACATATGTCAACAATGATTTGATATTATTTGAATTAATTAGGGTTCCTCCCTAGGTTCCACCTTAGCTATAAAACATTTCACATGCCCATATTGAAGAATACATAACTTAGGCGTCATTGTCTTCCATCTAGGGGCTAATGACCTAGACATTGCATAAGGATCTATGGTGCTCATCACTTGGCCGTTTCAGATTAGCGATGTAGGGAGGTTGGAGTAAGTTAGAGGGTAGCTACCCCTCCTCTCCCCAACCTTGTTCTAGGCTAATTTTCCTTTGTCACTAATTTGTAAGACCATTGTGAAATTGATTATGGTTTTTATTCGCAGGAACGGATTGAAGCTCTTGATAGTCACGATCTCTCGGGCTTCAAGTTGGGATTCATTCTTTTTGTTTTGGGGATAAGACTTTATAGAATTCTTGCTTGACTTCAATGGTGAGGATTCAAAGACTCGTCCTTTACCCATTTATCTGTACATATGTATATTCTCCCTATAAATAAAAGGCTATTTACATTTGTTAATTTTTGTAGGGGTCTTTGGCATCATTCTATTGCAATCCCTCAAGATCAGGATTGATCCCTTCCACAGGTGAGCTATTACACTATTTTATTGACCCCCCTTCATGTTATAAACTAAATTTCCTTATTGTAGTTGGCTTAGTAGAAAATTAGGGTTTTATTTTCTTGTTTCTTTTCGTCATGGTGTCCTGGAGCTTGCTCGACCACTAATAAACTTGTTCAGGTAAATGTTTCCAATTCTCTCTATGGAAATTAATCCCCTCTAAGTTCCAGTTGATCTCTCTTAAGTCCTATCTCTTGTCGTTCTTCTCTCTCCCTTTCTCACCTTATACCTACCTCTCTCTTCCCCAATCTCCCTCTCTCTCTCTCTCTCTCTCTCTCTCTCTCTCTCTCTACCCTCCAATCCTCTCACTATATCCTTTTTACATTGACATGCAAATAATAGCAACTAATGTACACAAATAGAGACCAATGAAACTATCATATTAACCCCTAACCCCTTAAACACTAATTCCCAAAACCTAACCCATTTAACCCCCTAAACCTCTAAACCCCTAACCCATTTAACCCCTAAACCATAAACCTCTAAACCCTTAACCCCTAACCCATTTAACCCCCTAAACCCCTATTAAACCCCCTAAACCTATAAACCTGATTCGTTCGAGGGTGCCCGTATCAATTTTTCTAAGTTCTGACCGCTTGGGTGCCTTGTGCACGTTCGGGAGGCCCGTTTGCTATTTTCTCCCTTATGGCAGCATTCGTTCGGGCGCGTCATGTCGCACCGTGTGAGGTCGCTTGACTGGGCGCATTCGGGTCGAACCGTTTCGTTCGAGGGCGCCCATATCAATTTTGCTAAGTTGTGACAGCTCGGGTGCCTTGTGCATGTTCGAGTGGCCTGTTTGCCATTTTCTCCCTTGTGGAATCATTCCATTGGGCACGCTGTGTCGCGTTGTGTGAGGTCACCCAAATGGGCGCTTTCAGGTCAGGTCATTTTGTTTGAGGGCACTTGTATCAGTTTTTCTAAGTTATGACTGCTCGGGTGCCTTGTGCACGTTTGGGTGGCCCGTTTTCTATTTTCTCCCTTGTGGCATCGTTTGTTCGGGCACGTCGTGTCGCGCCGTGTGAGGTCACTTGACCGGGCGTGTTCGGGTCAGGTCGTTTCTTTCAAGGGCGTCCGTATCAGTTTTGCTAAGTTGTGACCGCCTGGGTGCCTTGTGCACGTTCGGGTGGCCCGTTTTCCATTTCCTCCCTTGTGGCATCGTTCAGTTGGGCACGCCATGTGAGGTCGCCTAACCGGGCGCGTTCGAGTCGATACATTCTGTTTGAGGGCGCTCATATCAATTTTGCTAAGTTGTGACCGCCCGGGTGCCTTGTGCATGTTCGGGCGGCCCGTTTGTCGTTTTCTCCCTTGTGGCATCGTTTGGTCGGGCGCGCTGTGTCGCGCCATGTGATGTCGCCCGACTAGGCACGTTCAGGTCGGGCCGTTTCATTCAAGGGTGCCCGTATCAGTTTTGCTAAGTTATGACCGCCTGGGAGCCTTGTGCATGTTCGGGAGGCCCATTTTTTGTTTTCTCCCTTGTGGCATCGTTCGGTCGGGCACACCATGTGAGGTCACCCGACCATGCGTGTTTGGGTTGGGTCGTTTCGTTCGAGGGTGCCCCTATCAGTTTTGTTAAGTTTTGACTGCCCGGGTGCCTTGTGAACGTTCGGGTGGCCCGTTTTCCGTTTTCTCCCTTGTGGCATCGTAATTCTTTGGGCACACCATCATGTCATGCCGTGTGAGATCGCCTGACCAGTTGCGTTCGGGTCAGGCCATTTCATTCGAGCGCCCCCATATCAGTTTTTCTAAGTTGTGACCGCCCAGGTGCCAGCTTGTGCACGTTCAAGAGCCTTGTTTGCCATTTTCTCGCTTGTGGCATCGTTTGGTCAGGCGCAGTGTTGTGTCGTGTGAGGGCGCCCGACCAAGCGCGTTCGGGTTGGGCCGATTCGTTCGAGGGTGCTCGTATTAGTTTTTCTAAGTTGTGACCGCCCGGGTGCCTTGTGCACATTCGGGTGACCTGTTTTCTGTTTGCTCCCTTGTGGCATCGTTCATTCGAGCACGTCGTGTCCTGCCGTGTGAGGTCGCTCGATCGGGCGCGTTCGGGTCGGGCCGTCTTTGCTCAGTGGCTCCAACAACGAGTGCATATCGTCGTTTGAGATTTGTAGTGTGGCACCATTGGCTTCCTCATCCAACTTTCTTGTCTTACCATCGCCCTTGATCCTCCATGATTTTTTCTCTGGTTTGAGAAGAGGGGGTTTCATACAAGCTTAAATTCCCCAAATTGACTCATGCCAAGTCTTTTAAAGATTGAATGATTACAAAAGCTTCCGTATTAGACATGTAGTTTGGTCAGTGACATATAGGAGGATAATTTAAATTTTAAACCACATTTTGATTTCTAGATTCTAAAGCTCAGGTATAAGCCTGAACTGTAGCAAGGTTTAATGCCATTGTTCATGGGGTACATAGCCTGTGACATACAAGCTACCATAATTTCCATTATTTGAACTGTAAAACGAGCCAATTTTGGAATCATATCAGTCTTTAAATCCCAAGAATTTTAGTGTAACTACCAAACAGGCTTGTAGCTCTATTACCAATAGGGATGCCCCTCTTTTGGAGTGTATGGAGCATAATCAATTTCAATTTTTTCCTTGAATTATAAGAAGCGTAACTAGGCTCCTCATAGAACAAAATCAAAGGAATTGGCATTACTAAGGACTGTGCGTAGAATCCATATAATGGCCCTATTAATTGATCCCTGACTGTCATTGTAATTTCCTAACCTAATCTGGAGTATTGAAACATGATAAAAAAATTAAAATAGTATTGATAATTACAATGGAAGCTACCAAATCTGAATTACTATTTGCATTCAATTACAGGTAAAGATCTAAGGAAAAAAATAATACATAAATTATAAAGAAAATATATATATATAAAAAAAGAGATTAAAACTCCAAATATTTAAAATACAACATAATTTAATAGTGTAAAGTTTAAAACTCCTTTTAATAAAGCATGATGATTTAATAGGGTAGAAGGATTACTATATGCAAAAATCAGTCCATTATTTACTCATATAATTTTAATTGCTCTTCAAAAAAATATGTTTTATTTTTTTATTGTAAATATTTTTAAACAATCAAAATAAACAAACATTTAATTATTTAGAAAATATTTTAGTTATTTAAAAAGTATTATAATTATTAAAATATATATATTTTTAAATTAATTTGAGTGGCATTAAAAAAACACATGTGTTTCATTTCAAAATGTCAAAAAATTTTAAATATCAAAATTTTTAATTTCCCTCGTTCATTTCCCTCCGATTGCATGGTTTGTCCAGGGAAGGAGGGAGAATGTGGCCATACTATCGCCGGTTTTGAGGAAGGATGCAGCCATACTATTGTAGGTTTTGAGGAAGGATGCGGGAGATTTGTGTCCCGAGCCGTGCTCATGGATCTGGCACCATAGACAGTGTGAGGATCTCTGCATTTCTCTCAACTCCACAGCTCCAAAAACAGGTACTCTTATTCTTCAATACAACAAGAATTTTGGTTGGCGTTTTAGCTTTTTTTTCAGGATCTTGTCTCATGGGTCTGCTTGTAATTTTTTCTATTGGAACTGCAACCCATTACTAACTCGATCTGATGAAACAAATGCACAGTGGCCTCTGTGGGAACTTATAAGCCTGATCAGACCTTACCACAGAAGCTGCATTGCTATCACTCGTTGCAGGCGTTACACTGGCTAAGCTTCACTTTTCTTCATCGCATTTTCCCCTTGTTGGAAGCCTACTATATGGCACATTTTATTGTCTAGACGAATAATATTATTTGTGTGTGCGCGCAGGCGCTAATCTGCCTAAATTAGGGGTTTGGGTTTTGATCCCTAGCTGGAACTTGTATTACCTGCACTATTTGATCATTGTTCTGTTACATAAGTTAAGTGTCCAACTACTGGGAGCAATGGCTTATTGTGCACCTCAACAGCTATCACAATGTCTTCCAAAAATTGTTCCTAAACTGACTGAGGTTTGGATCAATAAAGAAATATTGAAGTAAACTTTGAGATTGCTTAGGGTTCTAAACTATCACAATCTTTGTTTTACCTAATTATCTTATTCTTTTGGTTCAGTAATCTAATTCTTTGTCATGGACATTGCAGGTTTTAACAGACACACACCCAAAGGTTCAATCCGCTGCTCAGATGGATTTACAGCAGGTAACATGCCTTGTATAAGAGTGTCAATTCCAATCGTCTCTATTTTGTTCAATATTTATTGCTTATTATTCTATTCAAATAATTGTCATTTGACTAGTGCTAACTGCATCAACAGGTTGGCAGTGTAATCAAGAACCCTGAAATATCTGCACTAGTTTCAACATTACTCTTGAGTATCTCAGATCCCAATGAATACACAAAGCATTCCCTTGACATTCTTCTGCAGGTATTTTTGAAAGTTTCGTGTTAGGCCTTCTATATCATTTTTTGCGAGATTTGATGTTGTTTATTTATTACCAACATCTTGTATTCCTTTATCTCTTACCATCATTGTAGACAACGTTTGTCAATACTATTGATGCTCCATCACTAGCATTGTTGGTGCCTATAGTCCACCGCGGTCTTAGGGAAGGAAGTGCAGATACTAAAAAGAAAGCAGCCCAGATTGTTGGAAACATGTGTTCTTTGGTAACACAGAAAAAGGATATGCTACCATATATAGGCTTGATGCTTCCTGAAGTGAAGAAGGTATTGGCAGAATATTTTTCCCTATATGTGTCTCCGCCTCCTGCGTACATCCTGACCTCTGAAAACAACCCAGAAGACTTTGAATAATTTTGTGTAGGCCGAGAAATGTTTGAAAGGCTTGCTTGTAGTGTTAATATTTTAATTTTTCCTAGGCTCTATGGTAGAAAGAATGTATTTTCTTTAGTAGTACAAACTTCTAGAATATTACGTGACTGCTTGAACACCAAAAGCTGTCATTATATTTTTTCCCTTCAAATGAGAATACAAATTGTTAGCCTTAAAGGAGATTGGATTCTAACCACTTCTATATTTTAGAAGCTTATATACATTTTTTTTAATACAGATATATTGCAGGATTTTTCCTTTACTAATATTGGAACTATGGCATCTGGATAACAAGTTGAGCAAGCACATTTGATAAAAAAGAATTTTGTTAGTCCAACTCCTTCAAAAAGAAATACCCTTGGGAAATGGAATAAACATGTTAGGGTGTTCTCATCAATGCCAAGCCATCACAGCTTATTACATTTCGATATAACATCCTAGTGATTATTAGGTTACCCTTGTACAAGACGAGAATTCTTGCTTGCTATGTTGCATTGTGTGG
The DNA here is from genome assembly GCA_034641835.2 of Pinus albicaulis. Taxonomy (NCBI): domain Eukaryota; kingdom Viridiplantae; phylum Streptophyta; class Pinopsida; order Pinales; family Pinaceae; genus Pinus; species Pinus albicaulis. Next base: position 1,208,588,666 of record CM076583.1, read on the forward strand.
GTTCTGTTTTGAGATGTGTGGCTTGCGCTGTTGTTTGCCATAAAATTGCATTGTCCTGACAGGTCTATGTGAGATGGCTTGTCAACGTGCCTTTATTTCTCATCTTGTAGGTCCAAGCCAGGAACTGAGTCCAGTTCTTCTTCCTTTATTTCTCATCTATTCATTTTTACTATTGTTTATATGTACCAAAAGTGCCATTGCCAATGAAGGTAGGTGTTACTGAGAATTTTAGGTGCAATTTCTTTAAATTTCTCAAGATTTTTCCCTGAAAGTTGAACTCTTGAGCATGCATTTTGATGCAGGAGCATTAGATTCGGGAAAATACTTTGTATTTTATTAAACCTAGGGGATCTTATGTTTGTGAGAAAATATTGAATTTATGTAAATATTAATGGGTTTTTGAGTGATTTTAATTAATTATTGTGAGGATTTGTTAATGTTCCCAAATGGTTGGAGAACATGAGGGAAATTAGATTTTAGATATCTAAGAATTAATTATGAAGCCTAAGTTAGATTTAGTTTCAAGATTTTAGGGATAAAACCTAGATTGTAGGGGTGTTGAGATATTTGAGGACTTTGTTAAGATATTGAAGGGATTTGAACCTAAATTGATTCAATTCAATTTGTATAAATTAATGAGCCTCAAAGGCAAAATAGAGCAGAATAGAGAGAGAGGTGAGGTTTGGACAAACAGAGTTTTGTCCATCAAGTCTTCGGGCAATTGTAAAAGTGCCAATGATTGAAAACCAGGCCAGGAACGAAGATTTATGTAAGTAATTTCATTTTTTTATATGAAAGTGTATTTTCAGAATTATATGGGTCGATTTGTTGAGAAAGTGTATATTTAAAACTCTGTAATTTGAGGTTTAAATGGTATTCTGCATGCGGTGAAAGAAATCAATGTTAAGTGTCATAATTTCGAATTGAATGCAATAAAGGTTGGAGCAATTTATAGTGTACAGATTGATTGCATGATTTGAAAGTGGAATCATTTGGAAAAGTGAAAGTTATTACATAGGAACAGAGTTTTTGCAAACATTAATCGATGCTGAAATAATTAAGAGTGAGTCTTCAAAGTAAATACCGAAATAGAGTGAGGATAAAATCATATTTTAGGCTGGATTGATGGAACAACATTAAGCGTTGAAGACAGAAGCTTGAACACGTTTTACATCTTATGTGAAGGATTCAAGGGTAATCGATGAGGTTCGATCCTTTTTAGTGAAGAACGCAAGCCATGATAATCTTTGATTTTGAACTTGTAAATCCGCCTTGAGACTCTGTTACCTGTAACTAATATCATGGAAAACAGTCCACAACAGTAAATTGGAGAATATGAGGGTTGAGAAGATCAATCATTTAAAGAATCGATCATCCAAGAGGGAATTGAATCGAATTTCAATTCAAGTTGGTATTGGCATATCGTCTTTGGAAAGTCGATTTCAAGGATGGCGCTGTTAAATTGAAACACAGAGGAACTGTAAGTACCGTAACGAAAATTTGAAGCAAGGATTTTGGAAGGGCACGCACAGAGAGTTAAATCTCTGTTTGAAATGTAGTTATTAAAGATTGAAGCAGAGATCCAATACGATGAATAGAGCGGCATTACCTCTGTGAAAATATAAATGCTGAAGTGGAGTGTTGAATGAGGAGTCGACTTATTCAAGGTTTCGAACCTTGAAATGAAGTGAAGGCAATAATTCTTTGAGCGGAACATGAATCAGAAGAGAGTATAGAATCTCAAGGACACAGAGAAAGCGATGTTACAAGTGGGTGGAAGAATCTGTTAAATGAAGCAGGTTTTGGAACCAATCTGCAGTGTTTCAGATGTGTGATTGTGCTTGTGGCATGCGCTGTCATTTGTTATCAAGCGTAGATTTGAGTTGAGGTAGGATTGAGCCTCCGTTGTGTAAAAGCGATTGCCAAGTGCGAGTTTGTTGTAGCAGACGAATTATAATTTGAAGTCGGAACTTTGCATGGAAAGTGAAATTCCATAACAAATGGGATGAATTTTGGAAGGAAGACTTCATGCGCATAATACAACATAGCGTTGGAGAAGTTCAATTGCAAATAATTTCCATCGTTGGATGGATGGAGTGTCAGTAAATTGTGAAGGACAGCGTTGAATCTAAATGTGAAGCTGCGTGGTTATAATTTCCAGCGGTAGTGAGAACATAGATCTCTGTTGAATTGGCAATGGAATTGTGCGTGGGAGCATTTTTAGATCAATGCAATTATCTGTTTGACTGTAACCAAAATCGTGGAAGCCAATCCACCACAGTAAATCAGAGAATGCGTAATCTCAAAGGTCGATTTTTTGTCATGCTATCAATTTAAATCGTAGTTGGAATTTTGAGTTGAATGCATGCTGAGTTCACTGGAAGTTGAGCGGTTTTGAACCCACAAATTGGTGGTTTCACATAAGCAATGGAACGGGTGCAAGGATAGAGAGGTAAGTCAATAATTATTGTGAGTGAAGCTTGACGTAATTGAATGTTAATATATAGGCTTGGGCATTGATTGACCCAAAGTCGACAAACCAATATATGCATTGGTATAATTAAAGGGAAGTTGGCGTACTAACATTAGAATTTATGAATGGTGGCCTTTAAATTTAATGCCGTGAAGGTTGGTTGATGTTGGAATGTGTAAATTCCATATGCGCTAGTGTTGATTAATCAATATCAAACTTGGTAAGTGTAAATTCAAGGGCTCATATATAATAGAACCAAGATCGATATATTTAAGGTCAATAATTCATATTGACAATTGGTATGAAATTTGTGAGTTGGGTTCTAAATGATATTTGAAGTTTGGGTTTAATCACATGAAAAGTTGATTGTTGGGTTTATGATTTCATAACATTGATTGGAATTGAACTTTCACATGAGTTAATTGAATTTTGGGTTTTATAGAAGAGCCTTGTGTATATGTTGAATGGTTTTGAACCATATGTTTGAAGAGCTTCCGCATGTAAAAGTTGAGATTGCCCAGACTTAGAGTCTATATTTGTGGCAAAAAATTGGGATGCATTTTTATATGCATAGTATTGTAGAGATTCTGGGTTTTGGTAGGGTTTTCCTGCATCCAGTGGTTTCAGAGTTGGAATAGCTATGTTTAAAGGTTCAAGTTTTTGTTAATTAAATTGCATGTGTGATAAAAAAAATCAGATTTTTGAAACTGATGAAGATTGCAGCACAGAGATGCAGTGCAGTTGAAGAAGTGAAGCAAGATCAAAAGTGATCTTGGAGGTGAGTTGATGATCAATATTATTGAAGTCTGGTTTGAAGGTTATGCTTGACAAATTTGGATTGCAGGCATATTGAAGAATTCTCAGTAGAAAGAAGCAGATCACAGCATGAGAGCAGTGATGAAGGAGTCCAACAGAGGATTCTAGGTGAATGTAGCAGAACCTGAAGATTCAACAGAGGTTGAATAAAGTTGTAGATGAGTGAAGCCTAAAGCAGTAGTGAAGAAATGTTCAAAAGGTTCCAGCAAAGGACCGGTGATTACCAAAATACCAGATCCAGAGGAAAGGATTGGTGAGGTAAGTGGCATCAGGAGAGCTTGTTGTTGCAGAGGCTTGGTGCAACTCATGGGTGAGAAACTCATGGAGAAGAAGATGACTACTGAAATTCATAAAGGAGAGAGCAGAGGTTGAGAGAGAGACCACATCAGAAGAAAGGAGAAGATGCCAAGACAAATGGCATGAAGCAACAGTTAGCTGATGCAGAATATGACAAAGAGTTAGCTGAGATCAAGGAATAGTTTAATAAACTGAAGATGAGGATAGAGGAAAGCCAAAGGGTTGGTTGGCTCATGAGGAAGAGAGTAAATTGGCAGAGGCTACAACAGAAAATAGATCAGTAGATGAACATGTAGTTTGCAGAGAAGCTAAGAGAGCTTGAACAGAGGATGAGTGTACAGTTGGGGTGTATAGAAATCATAGCAGCTGAGTTGAAAGTGGAGGTTTCCATTGATGAAATAGAAGAGGAGATAATTGATGATTTCCTGAACTATTGGGCAGATCCAGATCAGCTGGATGATGTAAAACCTTGTATTTTTGTAACTGACAATTGTGATGTGATTACAGGTTTTGTAGAAGAGGAGGATAAGCAATCTTGTGAAGCTGTCACAAGTATGGAAAAGAATATTTCAGGAGATAAATACTTTGAAGAATAAATAAGTGATGTGTTTGCAGTTGAAGCTGTTACAGTTCAAGAGGAAGTTCTTGTGAGTGAAGAAGAGGATCAGCTTGAAGAGCTAGTATATAAACCAACAGTTGAGACTTTTGAACTTTGTGATTTTCAAATTGAAAGTTTGTGTGTGAATGCAGGGTTGGTACATGATGATGATATACTTCAGAAATGCCACAAGGAAATTGCATTGATGGAATACTTGTTGGAGCATTCAGAGTATGAAAGAGAGATTGCAAAAGAAGGCAGAGTTCACTACAGTGGACTAGTTAATAGTCTTGAGAATTCTTCATAGAATTCTTTGAGAAGTTTTAATCAGCATATTGATGTGCTGATAGAGGAAGAAAATTCAGGACATCATACTGAAATGCTGGCAGAGGAATAAAAGTCACTGATGCCTTATGATTTTTATTTTCACAAGTGTTTTGTGAATGCAGGTGCTGTTGCAGGTGCTGGAAAAAATTTGACTCAGTTGAGCAGTCAAATGAAGGAAGAAGAAGAAAATTCTATGGATATCTTTAACCCATGGAATAAAGGAGTTGAATTGATGGAAATTATGCTAAGTGATTAGAATTCATAGCAGGGAGGAAAATCTCAATTTCAGAATTGGGAATTACAGATGCAAATAAATGAAGACAACAGGAAGGAGGACACAATGTACCCGTCCAGTAAATTTCTGATAGGAGAAGGCAGAAAACAAGAGGGTATGGATGATTGGGTGGTAACAAGAAATCAGCAATCCGGAGATTTATTGGACAAGAAAATTGAACTAATAAGAAGAATCATGATGAAAGTATCTCAGAGGAATATATCAGCAAGGAAGAGAAGCAGTAGCAGCAACAAAAGAAAGACAAAAAGAGACTGTGAAAGTGCAGCCAGTGGAGCTAGGCAGCATAAAGTATGGAGACCTAGAGAAAAGCAGTAAACATCAGTAGATGTTGATGATAACTTGCAGAAAAAAGTGTGGGATCTAGGCGGACAAAGACTTAAAACGCATGATCAGGAGATCATGATCATTTTCAACCTTGGGAGTCTGATGCAAGAGCATTAGATTCGGGAAAATACTTTGTCTTTTATTAAACCTAGGGGGTCTTATGTTTGTGAGAAAATATTGAATTTATATAAATATTAATAGGTTTTTGAGTGATTTTAATTAATTATTGTGAGGATTTGTTAATGTTCCCAAATGGTTGGAGAACATGAGTGAAATTAGATTTTAGATATTTAAGAATTAATTATGAAGCCTAAGTTAGATTTAGTTTCAAGATTTTAGGGATAAAACCTAGATTGTAGAGGTGTTGAGATATTTGAGGACTTTGTTGAGTTATTGAAGGGATTTGAACCTAAATTGGTTCAAGTCAATTTGTATAAATTAATGAGCCTCAAAGGAAAAATAGAGCAGAATAGAGAGAGAGGTGAGGTTTGGACAAACAAATTTTTGTCCGTCAAGCCTTCGAGCAATTGTAAAAGGGCCAATGATTGAAAACCAGGCCAGGAATGAAGATTTCTATAAGTAATTTCATTTGTTTATATGAAAGTGTGTTTTCAGAATTATATGGGTCGATTTGTTGAGCAAGTGTATATTTAAAACTCTATAATTTGACGTTTAAATGGTATTTTGCATGTGGTGAAAGAAATCGATGTTAAGTGTCATAATTTTGAATTGAATGCAATAAAGGTTGGTGCAATTTATAGTGTACAGATTGATTGTATGATTTGAAAGTGGAATTATTTGGAAAATCGCAAGTTCTTACACAGGAACAGAGTTTTTGCAAACATTAATCGATGCTGAAATAATTAAGAGTGAGTCTTCAAAGCAAAGACCGAAATAGAGTGAGGATAAAATCATATTGTAGGTTGGATTGATGGAACAACATTAAGCGTTGAAGATAGAAGCTTGAACACGTTTTATATCTTGTGTGAAGGATTCAAGGGTAATCGATGAGGTTTGATCCTTTTTAGTGAAGAACGCAAGCCATGCTAATCTTTGATTTTGAACATGTAAATCTGCCTTGAGACTCTGTTACCTGTAACTAATATCGTGGAAAACAGTCCACAGTATTAAATTGGAGAATATGAGGGTTGAGAAGATCAATCATTTAAATAATCGATCATCCAAGAGGGAATTGAATCAAATTTCAATTCAAGTTGGTATTGGCATATCGTCTTTGGAAAGTCGATTTCAAGGATGGCGCTGTTAAATTGAAACGCAGAGGAACTGTAACTACCGTAATGAAAATTTGAAGCAAGGATTGTGGAAGGGCACACACAGAGAGTTAAATCTCTGTTTCAAATGTAGTTATTAAAGATTGAAGTAGAGATCCAATATGATGAAGAGAGCGGCATTACCTCCATGAAAATATAAACGTTGAAGTGGAGTGATGAATGAGGAGTCGACTTATTCAAGGTTTCGAACCTTGAAATGAAGTAAAGGCAGTAATTCTTTGAGTGGAACATGAATCAGAAGAGAGTATAGAATTTCAAGGACACAGAGAAAGCAATGTTACAATCGGGTGGAAGAATCTGTTAAATGAAGTGGGTTTTGGAACCAATCTGCAGTGTTTCAGATGTGTGATTGTGCTTGTGGCATGCGCTGTCATTTGGTATCAAGCGTAGATTTGAGTTGAGGTAGGATTGAGCCTCCATTGTGGAAAAGCGATTGCCAAGTGCGAGTTTGTTGTAGCAGAGGAATTATAATTTGAATTCGAAAGTGTGCATGGAAAGTGCAATTCCATAACAGATGGGATGAATTGTGGAAGGAAGACTTCATGCGCATAATACAACATAGTGTTGGAGAAGTTCGATTGCAAAGAATTTCCATCGTTGGATGGATGGAGTGTTAGTAAATTGTGAAGGACAGCGTTGAATCTAAATGTGAAGCGGCATGGTTATAATTTCCAGTGGTAGTGAGAACATAGATCTCTGTTGAATTGGCAATGGAATTGTGCATGGCAGCGTTGTTAGATCAATGCAATTATCTGTTTGACTGTAACCAAAATTGTGGAAACCAATCCACCGCAGTAAATCGGAGAATGCGTAATCTCAAAGGTCAATTTTTTGTCATGCTATCAAGTTAAATCGCAGTTGGAATTTTGAGTTGAACGCATTCTGATTTCACTGGAAGTTGAGCGGTTTTGAACCCACAAATTTGTGGTTTTGCGTAAGCAATGGAACGGGTGCAACGACAAAGAGGTAAGTCAATAATTCTTATGAGTGAAGGTTGATGTAATTGAACGTTAATATATAGGCTTGGGCGTTGATTGACCCAAATTCGACAGACCAATATATGCATTGGTATAATTAAAGGGAAGTTAGCGTATTAACATTAGAATTTATGAATGGTGTCCTTTAAATTTGACGTCGTGAAGGTTGGTTGGTGTTGGAATGTGTAAATTGCATATGCGCTAGTGTTGATTAGTGAATATCAAACTTGGTAAGTGTAAAGGCAAGGGCACATATATAATAGAACCAAGATCGATATATTTAAGGTCAATCATTCAGATTGACAATTGGTATGAAATTTGTGAGTTGGGTTCTAAATGTTATTTGAAGTTTGCGTTTAATCACATGAAAATTTGATTCTTGGGTTTATGATTTCATAACATTGATTGGAGTTGAACTTTCACATGAGTTAATTTAATTTTGGGTTTTATAGAAGAGCCTTGTGTATATGTTGAATGGTTTTGAACCATATGTTTGAAGAGCTTCCGCATGTAAAAGTTGAGATTGCCCAGACTTAGAGTCTATATTTGGGGCAAAAAATTGGGATGCATTTTTATATGCATAGTATTGGAGAGATTCTTGGTTTTGGCAGGGTTTTCCTGCATCACATTTCATTCTTGCCTCAGCTCTGTCTGGCATAGCAGACTAAAAATGTAATGGCAGACATGTTTTTTCAAGTGAAGCCTGGCCATATAGAACTACCACCTTTATGGACTCTGGAAGAGGATTGCCGTTTTTTTGGTTGCAATTAAAGTTGCATTTTTTTCATCAGGCAATACAAACTCTTATGAAATTGCAAGGTGTAATTCCAATCTCAATAAGATGGGGCAGACAACATGCCATGAACATCCAATTCAAAAGTGCTTGTTAGGGTTTAAGTAGCTTACAGTTCTTATTCCTGACATTAGTTTTTGAAATATCAATTTTCTAAACTGTTTTAACCCAATTTTCTCTTGATTTTATGGAAATTGGGTGTTTGGATCTAGAAAATTTAATATATATTATTTTGGCTTCTCTTAGTATGAATACGATTTTAATATGTAAAACCCGTTACAGTAAGTAATCAAGTGTTCATAGGGGAAGCAATACCCAGTTTCAATACTCATGCTCTCCTCCTTAGTATGGTAGTTCACTCAAGTCCTCTGCTTCCTGCGTACATCCTGACCTTTGAAAACAACCTAGAAGACTTTGAATGATTTTGTGTAGGCCGAGAAATGTTTGAAAGGCTTGCTTGTAGTGTTAATATTTTAATTTTTCCTAGGCTCTATGGCAGAAAGAATGTATTTGCTTTACTAGTACAAACTTCTAGAATCTTAAGTGACTACTTGAACACCAAAATTTGTCATTATATTTTTTCCCTTCGAATGAGAATACAAATTGTTAGCCTTAAAGGAGATTGGATTCCAACCACTTCTGTATTTTAGAAGCTTATATACATTTTTTTAATACAGATATATTGCAGGATTTTTCCTTTACTAATATTAGAACTATGGCATCTGGATAACAGGTTGAGCAAGCACATTTGATAAAAACGAATTTTGTTAGTCCAACTCCTTCAAAAAGCAATACCCTTGGGAAATGGAATAAACGTGTTAGGGTGTTCTGATTCACACCTCTTGGAAACTGTCTTGTATCATAACTTGGAAAGTGTGAGGTCATGGCACTTGGTTCCAATAAGGTTACACAGGGAAAATTGCAAACTCCAGGAGCTCAAGAAATATTGTGTTTCCTTCTGATTCTTTAAAGCTAAACCCATGTATTCAGTGTTTGTGATTTCCATTGCACTAATTTAGTTTATTCAAGGAAAATCTCTTTGGAAATTGTCATTGTACATCTATTACAGTACCCAAAGAATGGACATTTTATTACCAATTACTTCAAGTATCTAAAGAATGGAAATTTTATTACCAATTGCTTCCTGTATATGCACAACTTGAGTGGGCTTATTGTTAAGAATGTGTTTCCTCCTTGGAGGCCTCAGGTTTGCACATGTTTGAATGATTAATATTGGTTTGTTGTGATATGAGGCTTGAAATTTGGGCACACCCCATGGAGTGGAACCACTGTATGTGATTGTCTGGATATCTTAGCCCTTGCCAAGTCACAAGTTCCTGCTAGTACTGGCTTGCAGGTTGTTGGTACTAGATACCCAATTTTTTGTTATTATAATGTTTCTTTTATAGGTACAGCTTGCAGTGTTTTTTTTATTGGGTGGTTTTAGTGTATCATTGTTGCCTCTTGCTCTCAAAATTTTTGTTACTAGATACACAATTTTTTGTTATTATAATGTTTCTTTTATAGGTAGAGCTTGCAGTGTTTTTTTGATTGGGTGGTTTTAGTGTATCATCGTTGACTCTTGCTGTCAAAACTGTATTGTGTATTTTCATCATACTATATGTCCTTTAAGTTATCCATCCCTCCTTTCCATATTCCTATATTTATTTTATTATTTTTAATGTCTTTCCCATTTTTCTCATCAATGCCAAGCCATCACAACTTATTACATATCGATATAAAATTCTAGTGATTATTGGGTTACCCTTGTACAAGACGAGCATTCTTGCTTGCTATGTTACATTGTGTGGGTTCTGTTTTGAGATGTGTGGCTTGCACTGCTATTTGCCATAAAATTGCATTGTCCTAACAAGTCTATGTCAGATGGCCTATCAACATGCCTTTATTTCTCATATTGCAGGTCCAAGCCAAGCATTGAGTCCAGTTTTTCTTCCTTTATTTCTCATCTATTCGTTTTTACTACTGTTTATATGTACCAAAAGTGCCATTTCCAATGAAGGTAGGTGTTACTGAGAATTTTTGGTGCAATTTATTTAAATTTCTCAAGTTTTTGCCCTGAAAGTTGAACTCTTGAGCATGCATTTCATCCTTGCCCCAGCTCTGTCTGGAAGAGCAGACTAAAAATGTAATGGCAGACATGTTTGTTCAAGTGAAGCCTAGCCATATAGAACTACCACCTTTATGGACTTTGCAAGAGGATTGCCTTCTTTTTGGTTGCAATTAAAGTTGCATTTTGTTCATCAGGCAATACAAACTCTTATCAAATTGCAAGGTGTAATTCCAATCTAACTAAGATCAGTAACTCCACTACTACTAGGACTAGATCAGATACTAAGATTTGATCAAATCAAGGTACCAATATATGAGAGCTCCACCTCCTGCATACATCCAAACAAACAATGAAGTTGTCTTTAGCCAATGTAATCTCTAAACAATGGATGTTTTCATAATGCTTGGACTTATAAACTAAACCATAAGAAATAATAACACAACAATTTACAGCCTTAAACCCTGTAAGATTTAGGATTGCAGATAACTTGGATTGCAGACATCATTTTCATTGTTGAACAAATAAGAGAATCTAAAATGAGGGCTGCAGAAAGGGTTGAAGCTACTAACCCGATTGTAGAAGCTACAGCTGCTGCTGCTCTATACATCCATTTTCATTGTTGAACATTTGGCAGAATTAAATTGGGTTTGAAAATAAATATACCTGTAGCCTAAAGGCATTGTTTGGTAAGTATTTTTATGATTTGGACTGAATGTGTTGGCCTGTAAACCCTGTTGTGATTTGTCCTGAAGGCATTGGCTCATAATCTCTATTATGGTTGTATATTGGCTTGAAGATGTAAGACTATGGTATAGTTTTTCGAGCTCTCTTATGAATTGGATCATAATTTCTATTATGATTTGGGTCAAAGGCATTGGCTTTAATATGGTTGTGCATTGGATCAAAGGCTTTGAATCGGAAGCTCTGGTCATGTACTGGCCTGAACTCGTTTGCCTATAAGCTCGGCTCATGTATTGGCCTGAAGGAATTGGCTCTATTATGGTGGTGTATTGTCCTGAATTCGTTGGATTAAGCTGAAGTCATTGGATTAAGCCCCACTCACATTATCAACTAACCACACTCACAAGACATAGGATAGTAACAAAAGAAAATGTAACACCAGCTTCAATAACGATATTTCGAACACATAGATACTCGATCGATACATATAAAATATACAGTAGTTTCCCAAATTCATGTTTGAAGAATTTTTTCGGATCAACACCATCCCACAATACTAGCTACTGCACGAGTCATTATATTTACCGTAGGTTTTTACCTACTGTGATTTTTTTTTAAAATTTTGTTATGTGCCGTCAGAAGATCGACGTCTTGAAGCGTCATTATTATTTTTTAATATTTTGACTTTATCATCAGAAGACCGACGCCTTGATCGTCGAAAGAGCGACGTTTCATTTTCAAATATTTTTAACTTTTTCGTCATAAAGCAACGTTACATAAGCATCAGACGCACGACGTTCTAAACATCAAATGATATTTCGTCAGAATTGCAATGGTTTGTAAAATGTCGGAATTAAACTTTCGAAGCCATAACGTTGGAATTGCGACGTTTTTTGAAAACCTGAAAAGCGTCGGAAGACCGACAGTTTGTGATCGTCGGAAGACTGACAATTTTGGTTCGTTGGAAGACCGACGCTTATAGAATGTCGGAATAGTGACACTTTGCAAAACATCGGCAAAAGTGTCGATATTACGACACTTTGGCAAAGCGTCGGAATTGTGACGTAATGGTTAACCACTTTTTGTCTAGCCTCAGACTGTTTCTCTTGCGATGACTATGTGTCGGAATAACGATGAAGTGGCCATCGGAAATTGTGCCAAATTTTCTAGTGAATAGAGGTACATTAGTGCAAGCTCTATAGATTTTTAAAGATAAAAAATGGACCACTTATTTTTTAAAATTGTCTGAAATCAAGTGACTAATTTTTTACTATGTTAGTAGCCCTTGTTATAAAAGAAATTTCAGAAAGGAAGAGGAGAAGGCCAAATACACATACCGTGAAATTAATTATGTAAAAATAATATACCATTTTACAAGAAATGACAAAAAAAATGTGTAATGTGTTTATAGATGGATGGTTAGTGACTTGCAAGCTGTAGTTGTCTTTTGGAAATTGAAATGCGACTGGGATTTGTAAGGTGGTGGGACTAGTTGTGTGAGGAGAAGGAATAGAAATAGAAATTTGAAAAGAGAGAAGCGAAGGTAGCCACAGTGGCATGACAGGGTTTTGATGTTCAGCAGTTTATTTTGGGATATTATTGAGCACAGACTGGAGTGAAAAATGGGTGGGTTGTAAATAGGAGGTTGGTTGAAATTTGTATTATCCAACCTTAATGGTCACCATCATCAACATGCCTCAAGCTTTTTTTTCCCTTGAATTCTAGAGTCCACAAAGCGTCTCACACTCTGCATTTGCCATCCAGTCCTCTTTCCATTTATAAACCCATTTTAATTACCCATCTCAGTCTTCTTTAAACCTTGTCAAACCTTGTCAAGCATCTTTAAAACTATTTCCAGTGGCCTTCAACGTCACAGAATAGGTCCAAAAGATATCCATATGCCACTAACACCTGTAACTTCTACTGCACATGTGCTGAAATTCCCTTAATCCTCACTATCAATGTCCTCAAATCTCTTCTTTCTCAGTCACACCATCTCTTATTAAGGCCTTGATTCTTTCCTGCTCATGTCCTTAAAGCGCCTCAATATTCATTATGCATGTCTTGAAATTTCCAGAGAAGAGCCCCCCTATATTTTCTCTTATTTGATGAAAATTGATAAGCTTTCAATCTGGGCAATCCTTGTCTGGATTTTTTTCAGGTTTTGCGTAACCCATGTAACTTACAAAAACCATTTTTGACAGCCCCTATTTATTGTATAATAAGCTTTGGTACTAGCTTTCATCCTCAAAATTTGTTTAGGATATTTACCATGGTATGTTGGAGACCAAGTTTGTAATAAAAGCATAGTTGGGTGCTTTGAAAAAAATCATAAGGCATCAAAATTGTGGGAATTTGGGCCATGCACCCATGAACCAAATGCAGATTTCACTACTGTTCCTAAAGAATGCACTAGAGGTATGCATAATTAAGGCCTACACTACTTTATTTTTTTATTTATTTTTCTTGTAGTATGTATGTGACCACACTGTGTTTCCTTAGACTATTTGACAAGGTATAGTGTTGAAGTTGTTTGACAATTTCCCATGTTCATCTGTCCCCAGCTTCATAGAGGTATAGTATTGAAGATGTTTGACAATTTCCCCTTGGAATAAACATCATGTGACATAATGGGAGATTGGTATCACTCAACATTTCTAGTATAAACCCTATTTTGAACATAAATTTTCAGACGGACTAGGGAGAAAATATGGGCGATCATGTAACCGCTCCCAAGGGAAATCAATTATCAACATGGCCTCATTAGAAGGTAGCTTAGTTTCAAGGAGATAACAGGAATATGGCCAATCGACATACAATAAATGAAAAGAATAATTTTTAGGGTCCACATCTTACTCAAGACCTAAGTTAGAGTTACTAGATGTCGATTGGATCACCTAGTAGGAAATATCTACCACACTAAATGAAATTTTGGCCCCATAATACTCTACTTCTGAAGGATTTGGTACCACCCAAGGATCAAGAAATCTAAGGGATCCATTGATAATAGAAGAGATCATGCAAATAGAGCCCTAGGATATGGAGTGGCAGGGGTAGTGTAAATGTACCCATCAATGAATAATCCCTGAACAAACCAATGCCAACACTCTCATAGGCACTCATAGAATCATCAACAATCCATGGATAGAAGATACTCATAATCTACAGAATGAACACCCTTTACTGTCTCAATGTTGTCTTCAGGAGACTCTACATCATTTGCTATTGCCCCAGCAATAGCAGCCTCAACGGGTTTTCCCTTCTTTGGGAATGGAGTGAAACCTTTACTCTTCAATTCAAGCAAAAACTTTGCATGTTTCCTGTTGTTCACTATGATTTCTCCATTTACAACTCCCAGGATGAATCTGACTTTATTGTCCAATTTCAGCAAATCAAGCTGAAGGTTGTCCAATTGGAATTTCCTTCTCTTTTCATAGAATTCAAGCCGGATATGATATAAGTCCTCCAGAACTTGCTCAGGGGTCTCATATTTATGAATGATTCCCTTTGAGCCAAAAAGATGCATGTTACTTGTAGTGATTGTAGTATTCAGTTTGAATTTCCTTAGAAGGCCCTCTTGAAGTGAAATCTTCATATTCTCTTCAAACAATGACGCCTCTAAATGGACCCTGGTATCAGTATTGTATTCCTTGTATTCCCTTATGAATGGTTCTTTAATATTATCATTCCCAGTCATCAATGCTTTAAGAAATTCCTTGTAATCCTGAGTCCACTTGCGAATAGGCAACTCTATAATTTTTAATGTTGTCTCATTAATTTCCTCTATGATGCCACTAATTGTGTAAGACACACAATTATCCTTTATAGTTGTTCGTTCAATTGTACCCTTAAAACCCTTGTACCAAGGTGCCAAGCCACTAGTGTAATGTCCAGTGCTCCGAGATGTTGAAATGTCCCTTAATCCTAGGCCAATCAATATATCATAATAAAGTGATAAAAAATATCCATATTGAGGTATAGGCTCAGATCATATCCGGATCCATAAGCTTGTATAGTTTATACGAGGATAGTGTTTCCCTAATCTACATTATCTCATATTGGTCTTTTATAAAAATTTTGTTTCAGTGTTATTCTAGTGTATACTACAATGTCCATATTCATCATACAGATTAAGGATAGAGTAATAGCATACAATATTCTACCTAATAAATCATCTTGTATTCCAATAGCTAATGTGGACATAGGTGTAATGTAAGCTCAATACCGAGATATGTGTGTTCATGTTCTAGCTCAATGTCATTGAATATGCTCTTTCCATCTTTGATTAGTGAAAAGAGTTGGATTAGCTTAAGCTGAGTTATGTATTCACCCTTATCTCTCTTCTATGGTTCCCATGTATTAGTTACAATGATAACAGTTATATGGAACTAAAATTAGATTGGTATAAGAGAGTGTATCGTACTAATGATGCCCATCTTAAGCTTAGTAACTATCACTATATCACCTTAGTTATGTTAGTAGTAAGCTTTATTGAATCTATAAGCTTATTGATTTCAATATGTTATTAGTACTAATGAATCAATTCCATTGAATCAGTGACCAAGAATTTCTTGATGTAACTACACATAATGGAATAACACATATTCGTATAAACATGATATCCTTAATGTAGGTCTTAGATTATAGTGACCAGGAACTCCATATTCAATTTAAGGTCCTTTTTATGACGTAATGATCTATGTTTCCCTATTCATTTCATACCTTATTAAAAATGACCGGAATCATAGTAATAAGTACATAGCCTTATTAGCTCTATGCCAACATGTGTATCTAAACCTTAAGTAGAAACACAATTTGATTGCTAATTTTATATAATAGCTAATATTGTATGATTGGTTAATCTTAGCATTGATTCGAGTGAACCATTACACAAGCCATAGTGAAATATCTCTACCTGTATCATGACCATATGAATTTGAACTCTGTAGCAGTCTATGTTTCCCTATTCAACACTATCTAAGCAATATCTTAACCATATTCAAGCTATTACACAAATCAGTCTAAGCTTAGTAATTGATGTTGATGCTAATCCACCCAGATATTCTCTTCATGATTCATACTCAAGCATGGTATAGAAGGACAATACTCGACCATTTTTATGGGTTGCCTTAAAAATAGGAGTAATGAATTCAACAAGAAATGGAGGAATCTTGAGTAGAGATGTCCAGAAAGAGTGTATGAAGTTGATCAGCAATCCTTTTATGTGTGAACCATCATGATCCTGATCTGTCATAATCATAATATGACCATATCTCAGTGATTTGACACTGTCATATTCCTTTCCATGCTGCAGATCAAGGATTTGATTAATATGTTGAATCTTAGCATTTTCTATTATCTGTTTATGGATGGCTTCCCTTACATTCAAAAACATACCTTTGATGGGAAACACACCATAATGATTTTGACCAACAACAGCTAAGCCTTCCATCACAAGGGCCTTGGCTGAATCTCCCAGCTAAAATCAGACTTCATTTCTCAGAATTCTTGCTTCCTACATCATTTGCATCATCAAGCTTGGTGATACTAGTTAACCTTTGTTTCTTGGTTCCATCAGTTTTATTAATATCCTTTCTCTGTTTGAAGTCTGCCCATGATAATATGTTCTCAACAACTCCACATTTAGCAACTTTCTTCAAAAAATCTTGAGAGAGTTCACACTTTGAACCAAAGTTGTTCTGACAAGTTGTCAGTGTCTCCTTGGTTTGGGATTCAAATGCCAGATTATCAATCAAAGAATTGACAAAGATCCATAATGCCTCCATTCACATATTTTTTTCAAGAATGCTAGCATAAGGCCTCCAAGATACCGAAATTACCTTCTTTCTATGAGAAATACAAGTTGATATGCACATCAAATCCAGCAAAATGGTTTGCAGTTTGTTTAAGAAAATAATATTGAAACAAAGATAGGATATTAGTGCCTTTTCACTCAGCATATGGGTGATGACTAAGGTTTCCCACTTCTAAATCTAGAAGATCCACCTAGTACTTTTTAAATGCTCCATGATAAAATCAAGGGAAAATTCTCCCCTATAATTCTTCCTAGGGTTTAAAAGAATAGAGAGACTATTTAGTTGAGAAATCATTGTGCACTCTAGTCATGAAAGTCTATAGAAATTTTTAAGTCATCCAAAAAATTATCTCCTCAATGAGGTGTATTTAGTCGTCCATTCATAGCTCCAATTGGAAGGACAAAAGTTCTCCAACAAATTTTCAAAATTTGCGATGAGATTTCTCCCCCAGTCTAACCATGATTTGGAAATGAGGAAGTGCATCTCTATTTATAGAGAGATGCTCAACTTCCTTCATATTAAAAAATTAATATTTTGAGTAGAAGCCCCTAATCAGCATATGTAGGGATAAAACACCTTTCTCTAATTAACTAATTTAAAATACATAAATATGGACTTACCATGCCACATGTACAATAATGAAATGATAAATATTGAAACATTGCCTTCAAAAGGGTATAATATGGATGGAAAGTGGATTTTCCATCTTTCAAAGGCTTGAAAAATGTGTGTATCTCTTCTATAAAGCATGCAAGTTACACTCCCAAATCTTCCTCCACATGGAAATGTGTTCCAATAAACAACCCTCCAAACATTCCAAGGCTGTAAAATCTCCTCTCGTCATGCAAGTGTGTCTTCAAGTATCTTCCAAAGTGAAATTTCAGCATCAGTGGTGGGTCTCCTCTGAAGTGTCCTAGGGAAATTTTGTATCCTAGGGCTTCTTATTACCTCTAGGGTTTCCACAGAAGTTTAATAAATATTTTTTCTTTTTACACAACAACAAACATTCCTCATTAATTGCACAGATTACTCAATAACTAGTAGGAACAACTTATCAACCATTACTACTCAACAACGAAAAATAGTAATTCCCCAATAGATTTATAATACATTCAACAGAAAAATGATATTTCTTAATTGCCCATTTGCACAGACTTAATCCTTTCAATAACCAGAAAACTGCTCAACCAAATACAACACTATATATCAAGTAACTCAAGCTACTAGCTTATTTGTATTCCTATAAAGTCTACAGAACCTGTTCTGGTTAGTTTGATTGACTACTGAAGGAGAACTATAACTCAGAATCTCTTCAATGGAAACTCTGCAGATAGATTGAATCGTGAGGAAAATTCCACTAAATTATTATCCTCAACATACACAAGCTACTTCAGGACTAAGACCGATCTTCTACAGGGAGTTAAATTCCTGGAATGTGCCCTAAGAGAGGAGAGGATATCCTTGGATTCACTCCTTAGCTAATTACCCAATGTTGTCTCATTGTTATAAGTGTCTGTCCAACTTTAACCTTAGAAGGTAGCCAAAGGGGCCTCAAGAAAACAACTGAATTACTTCATAATAGTAATTAACTGTGTAAACATATTGACCATAACTATCTTGGTGAAGGTCCTTAAATCTACCTCTGAATTATCTCCAAAAATCCTTGCAAAATATGTCTCAAGAAGGGCCTAACTGTTACAAAAAATGGCACAGAACTCTGCCTCATATTCGGTCATGTGGTTAGTTTATGGCCAGACTATGGCCAGACTGGTCTCTGTGGTCCCTGAAGCCTGCAGATGTCTTCCGGTTGCCTCAAGAACGTTGAAGTCCTCATAAAAAGGTTGAGTTTTTGTTTCACGGAGGCCGAAGTGCCTCAGTCTGCCCACCGATGAAAAACAGGTGGATTTCCTTAATTTTTTCACAGAACAAACCACCTATCCAGAGAAGAATGCACTAAAACCACTTTATATTTATCTTGAACAACTTCAGTGAGTGTGAGTCTTCCAGATGGATAAATTCTTGTTTTTCCAAAACATAACAGAAGATTCAAAAAAAGGTTTCTAAGGTGGAATCTTTAACAGCCGAAATTAGTAGAGGAGAAAGGGGTCTTAAAACCCTCAAAGCCTTGGGCTCGAGAAAATAGATACAATTCAATTCCAATTTGATGATGATTGATTTGATCTCAATTATTCTCTATTTATAGACATTTCCATGGGCTTCCTCATTTTAAGGGTCATGTAATCAACCCAGAATTTTGGGCCTTTTTTCCCCAGCTTACCCAACTTTTTCACAGTGTTTCCACACATTGGAAAATTTGGATTTTTACCCCTTTACTACGCTATAGCCTACAGGGTAGGATAGGCTATTTTTTCCTTTCATGGGCAATCATTTAGGAGGGAAAATTACATCCTCCTTATTAGTCTAGACATAAGTCAACACTTGTGCTTATATGCACTTGAAGTCGGCTCAAATCTGTAGCTCAGGTTGATGCATTTAAATCTTCTTTCAAAACGTTGTTTCACATGCTCATATATATATATATATATATATATATATATATATATATATATATATATATATACCAATTCACATGTGCAACTTGAGTTTTCATCCACACAAGGGCATACACCACTGAAATCAGAGATATCACCAAATTAAAAAGAAGGGTCGAATCCATTCTTGAAAAATGAGTTGTTCCCTATTACTAGCTTAATGAGTATTGCTTGCACCTCCCAATCTGTCTCCATCTTCTATTTCAGTTTTCACATCATTGACCCATAACTGTTAGAAGTCATTTGTTTACTGTGTTTATGAAGATCCTTATTCACTCGCCTTTCATATTAGGACTCATGCTTCATTATTTACTAAAGAGTACTGAAAATTTCGATGGTCGAAAAAAAGGCTCACATGCACAAATTTCATTATGGCCTCCCATAAATGTGGCATCGCTTGATCAGTGGCTTGCGAAGCATATCTTAACATCTGATTTGTGCTATTGTACTGCACATCTCGCTGAATCCAAATTGGAAATTCTCATGGATGTAGATGTTGTGGCTGCACATTTCCATTTTCTAATGGAATTTCTCCTCGGGATAGTTTATGACATAAAGAATCCTTCTTTTGTGAAGTCTAGAATTTAAGAGAACAACTTCATCTTCAGGGATATGAACAAGGACTGCAGACTGAAAATCTGTTAAGGTTGAAGCACTAACATTTTGCCAATTGCTTCAACAAGTTGCTAATAAAGGAAAAAGAATATACTAGTTCACCCACATATTTTATAATAATAAGAATGATGCTGATTAATATAATTTAGTAAACGACCAAGCTAGACACGAAATTGTTGTATGAAACCCCCCTTTATTTTTGGAACAAGGGACCTCCCTCAATGCAGTGATTTGAATACTAAATATATTGTGATATAATGCCCCTTCCCTCATTAGTCTTGTCAATCTGAGACATTACATTTTTATATCTTTCCTTGCTTCATCCTTGAGGTCTTACAAATTATCATCAAGTACTACAACATGCAAGTGAGGTACTGCTATAGTATGCCTAAGCCCCTGTGAAAATACTCTTAATTCCCTGTGTAGCCTTTGGGACCCCTTAAGATGTTTAGACAGAATGGTGGATATCAGGAACCAAGAACTCTCCATTGGCCAAGACCAAACTCAGAGATTGTGATGTGTAAAACTAGGAAATAAAGAAGCACAATAAGCTTCCAAAATGCACTCGAAAATTGAGATAAATTCTTGGAAGGGATAGCGGCCTATGCTAATCAATAGAGGATTTAACTACCTTAGGGGTCCACGATGGAATCTCTGTACACCATGCAACTGCCCAAAACATTTTTCTTTTGAATGAAAAAGAGAAGTGTAAATGGGTTAGCGTACCAGTGCTGCAGAGCAAAAAAACTACCAAGAATACTAACCAAATGAAGAAACTCTACCCCGAATAATAATAATTAATTGGTACGCTGACCCATTAAAACAATAGCACATGCAAATGTATCTCTATTCTGTTTTAACTGCTATCTTGGGTTTCCATTGCTTGTGTACCTATGCTCTGTTGTCCATGCATTTATTGCATCACACTCTAATTTACTTATGCTTTTGGCATGCCAAAATTCTTGTCTGCATTCCCTGTGATTATGTGCCTTGTGTGCACACACTGCACACTATAATCAGTTCGTTTAGTTCAATCATACTTTTGGATTGTGATCATGGATATACAAATTTGGCCAATCTTGAATTTTTGCTCACTTGTAGTTTGTTATTAATATATCAAATGTGCTTGGTAATTTCAAGATTTAGAATTGTGTTATGTAGATTAATTCTAGATACATTTTGGGCATTGTCAAATATTTATAGAGTACAGATTTTGTTATTTCATACTTTTAACGTTTTAACTTTTTTTTTTAACAGCATTTGGTAACATTCGTCAACTCTATTGTCTACATATTACTGAACTGGATTCGAGGGAGATTGACTAATTGGGGAATTCTTCCCAATGCAAGAGGCAATGGACTGACCTTGTGTCATAGGGTTGTAGAAGATGCTTTTGTAGAGCTTGTTGTATATGGACTTTATTTTACGTTATGATTATTTCATCATCCCAGACCTGGATTTACATATTTACGTCAATTTAGAGGTTCTCATTTGGCTTATGGCAGGCTATCCAAAAAGGTGCCCTTTTTGAACCAGATTGTAGAGAACAACTAGCACCCATAGACTTTTAGATGCAATATGGTACAAGGACTCCCTTGCTTCATATGTTGGCTATTCGTTTGTTTTCATAGCTATGATAAATAACAAATTCCTTTAATGTATTGATTTATTGTTTGAGCAATTAAGGCTAATGTTCATTTTCAATTATTTTCCTTTTATGATTTCAAATGTTTATTGGTAACATAATGTTAATTTTAATTTTACAGGTTGCTAATTCTGCTGCATGTGAAATAAACTCGAGTGAATATGCCTTTATCCATTCATAAAAGTGGAATCTCCTAGGTACGAAAAATGGCACAAGATTTGGTGCTCGTACAATCACATCTACTCTTATTGTCTCGACAACAAATAGAACATAACACTGGACCCGATAGAATGTGGGATTATGGTGGTTAAACAGACGATGGAGATTATGAGATTCCACATGAGGTGCTACAATACAATGTTGAATACATGCTTGATAATACCATGAAGTCTACATAGACACATAGACACATGGATACAAGTATAACCTTGGACAAAGGTATAACTATAGTCTAGGTTTTTGACCCTAGGAGTTGGTTGTTGCATGCATTTAAAATATTCCTCTTTCAAATCTAACAATTTTTTTCTTACCATTGTTCTCTATCTAGAGTATTTTATTTGAAACTTTAAGTTTATTTAAACATAGTCATATTTTGGTTGGGATGTTTTGTTGCCATTGTAACTTCTATATCTTCTTGAATTACCTCTCTTAAGGTAAAAAATAAGGTAGTGCAGAAAGTTGTATGATGGAAAATGCTTTATCACTAGTGTTTGACTATATCTCCACTTTTATAATTAGGGTGATAGGCCTTCTCTTTTGAATGAGATAGCTTTTTTTTTTTCAACATATGTTTTGTGCAAACGACACCTATTACGAATTTAAGTCTGGTTATGTTGTTCATCGTGTATCTACAGAGTTATACTATTTAACTTTATCCAGCACATTATACTATTTAATAGCATTAAATAATGGAGGGTTCCATTCTCCGCTCCACTCCCATGTTGACAGCTAGGATAGCGCATGCAGGGACCTTGAATTAATTCTGTGCTGTGAGCCATGACCCAGCGATTCCAATTTTCTTAGTACCTGCAGTTGGAGATCGATCCACTCCCATGTTGATGGCTAGGATAGCGCTTACATGCAGGGACCTTGAATTAATTATGTGATGTGAGCCATGACCCAGCCATTCCAATTTTCCTGGCACCTACAACTGGAGATCATAGACGACATTCGCTTCGCCCATCAAACAATAGGTACCTCAGTTTCTTGTCAAGCTTTTTCCTATGCAACTGAAGCTTCTCTAACATTTGTGTGTGCCTTCTATAAACATAATCATGAAATGCTTGAAGAAATATCCATAGAATGGGCTACGGACAGCTATGATAATCAAATATTGGGCTAAAATGATTCAAAATTATTCTTTGTATAGGCGTGTAGCAATGATTTTCTAGAAATGTAAATCTGCAAAAACATGTGTAGGTTGTTACACATGAAACATGGGTGTATAAAATCTGGTAGGCTATGAAATTCCAAGACTCATTTTCGATTCAATCATGTGCAATTACTAAATTAGGCAGTACAGGCGCACTTGATTCCCTCCAACTGGTAGCATCAAGTGTCTTGAATCTATCCAAAAGTAATGCCTTCATGCCAATGTTTCTAGCTGGTAAGTAGTCTTTACGCATGCTATCACCAATGTGCAAAACTTCATTTGCAGGAATGTTTCTGGCTTTCTGCAGGGCCATTTCATAAATTTTAGGATTAGGCTTTCCCACGCTTTCAATACCAGAGAATACCCCGAAGTCCCACTTTGACCCTTCCCACCACAGGATAACAAAATACCACTGTCATAGAGTGAGCTTGCAACTTTATTTTGCTTGAAAAAAAGGGATTCCATTATTTGAACCTAAGAAATTACCTTATGCATACCCAATGCAGGCAAGATAACATCTTGATAACAATATTCTGAATTTCATACAATCCCCACGAGAAACCCCTTGTTACGGGCCCATCTCAAGAAAGGCATTGAATCCTAGAAAACAATGTATGGTGCAGAAGAACCAAATGTAGAATAAATGCGTCCAAAAATTTTCCCAAAAGTTTCTTCATCGTATGAATAGCCATCCTGTTTAAAAAGAGATATTATTTTTCACCAGCATGAACTATACATGCCATGAAGGCCAACTATATCTGAGAAGTACATCAAAGTTGAGGTTCATACTCTGAAAATATGCAAAGTCATTAACTAACTTCAAATTTATGACTTTGCCATCTGCTAATTTTTAATCTCAACTGGCAGTAATGGTAACCTTGTCCCTTCAAGAATATTAAGGGGATTGAGGTTGTTAGTTGAAAGCACTGATGAATACCTTAAATAGTCCACAGTTTTGAAAATACCCAAGCCCACCAAGCAGGAATTGTGAAATCTGCTTTCAGTAAATTCAATGTTAAAAAGCCCCTTCCGTTGTGCTCAGATTTGAACTCCATCTTGGACAGTCTATTTCAAGCTGCCAGTGGCCCATTTCTCCATGCTTCATGGCTAAGTTGAGGTTCCCAATGAGGGTTATAACTTATTACATGCATGTAACACACATCTTAAATATTTGCAAAAGATTCTGGAAGACCAAAATTGCAGAAGTTGCTAGGGCCAAAATTGTAGAAGTTGTTATCAGCCGAAGTTGCAGTAGTTGCTATAAATTTAAATAAAAATCACACGTCTTCCATGAAAAACCATTGCAAAACAAATAGGAATTGTTAGGTATGGAAAAAGTGTCATCAATTTCTATGGAACATTGGAGCAGTGCAATCTCCAGAACCTTGCATCTCCTCCACCTCCAAAGTGAGCTGGAAAATAGAAAAATTGATAAATATTGACCACCCAAATTTTCTGAAAAAATAGGCAATGAGGAACAATATACAATTCCAGATTTTACTTTATAAATGATACGGACTTTTTTGAATGATATTTTTCATAAGCCTATCGTTGGGTAGTTTTAAAGTTGCATCTTCATTTTCTTTCACTGTCTCACAGTTCTTGTTTGTGGGCATCATTTCAAGGCTTATATAAGCTCAAGATGAAACTGATTGGTGCCGATGACAATCAATTGACTTGTGTTAATATGAGCTTCAAAATTGTTCGTGGTAACCTAATTGACCAAATCTGAGGCTCAACTACTGCAGGACTTCTAGGGACAATTTGGTTGCTTATTGCTGAATTCTGATCAGAAATCTTAGATCAGTTTTGGATCTCAGACTGTATTGGTTCGTTATTTGACTTGTATGCATCTCTATGTGTTAGGCTATATGTTTTCCCGCAACATCATTATAATTAGAATGTATCCTTTGGTTTGTGTTACATATTCATGGAGAACTGATTGGAAATATTTTGACTAGGGCTATTATGCCTCTGGAACCTCCCTCCATGTGTTGATCCTCTTGTTTATGTATGGTACAACTTGTAAATAAAAACATGTCATAATTTTCTTTGGAAATTAACTCTTTTATATCAATGCTCTTTGTTTTTGAGTAATTGGATGGAAGCATTTAGTTTAAATATGATTAATCCTGGAAAACAATGTATGATGCAGAAGAACCAAATGTAGAATAAATGCGTCCAAAAATCTTCTCAAAAGTTTCTTCGTCGTATGAATAGCCAGCCTGTTTAAAAAGAGATATTAGTTTTCACCAGCATGAACTATAAATGCCGTGAAGGCAAACTATACCTGAGAAGTACATCAAAGTTGAGGTTCATACTCTGCAAATCTGCAAAGTCATTAACTGACTTCAAATTTATGACTTTGCCATCTGCTAATTTTTAATCTCAACTGGCAGTAATGGTAACCTTGTCCCTTCAGGAATATTAAGGGGATTGAGGTTGTTAGCTGAAAGCACTGGTGAATACCTTAAATAGTCCACATTTCTGAAAATACCCAGGCCCACCAAGCAAGAATTGTGAAATCTGCTTTCAGTAAATCCAATGTTAAAAAGCCCCTTCCCTTGTGTTCAGATTTGAACTCCATCTTGGACAATCTATTTGAAGCTGCCAGTGGCCCATTTCTCCATGCTTCATGGCTAAGTTGAGGTTCCCAATGAGGGTTGTAACTTATTACATGCATGTAACACACATCTTAAATAGTTACAAAATATTCTGGAAGACCGAAATTGCAGAAGTTGCTAGGGCCAAAATTGTAGAAGTTGTTGGCAGCCGAAGTTGCAGTAGTTGTTGTAAATTTAAATAAAAATCACATGTCTTCCATGAAAACCATTGCAAAAAAAACGAGAATTTTTAGGTATGGAAAAAGTGTCATCAATTTCTATGGAACATTGGAGTAGTGCAATCTCCAGAACCTTGCATCTCCTCCACCTCCAAAGTGAGTTGGAAAATAGAAAAATTGATAAATATTGACCACCCAAATTTTCTGAAAAAATAGGCAATGAGGAAGAGTCTACAATTCCAACTTTAACTTTATAAATGATACGGACTTTGTTGAATGATGTTTTTCATAAGTCTATCGCTGGGTAGTTTTAAAGTTGCATCTTCATTTTATTTTACTGTCTCACAGTTCTTGTTTGTGGGCATCATTTCAGGGCTTATATAACCTCAAGATGAAGCTGATTGGTGCCGATGACAATCAATTGACTTGTGTTATATGAGCTTCAAAATTGTTCGTGGTAGACTAATTGACGAAATCTGAGGCACAACAACTGCAGGACTGCTAGGGACAATTTGATTGCTTATTGTTGAATTCTATCGATTTCTGAAGATGCTGGATATGTGTATTAAATAGGGAATTATTGGAAAACCAAATATTTCAAATTTAGGACTTTGCAATTTTCCCCAAGTTTATGAACTGCAATTTTGTAGATTCAAGGTTTTTGGACTCCGTTTCTGAATATGTAGTCCATGAATCTATCTTTGATGTCTTGATCGAGGATTTGTTGAAAAATTCCCTTGTTTCAAGTGAAGGCTGACAGTGCTTTGTGCACATATTCACAGAAAAAAAACCTTTCTGTCTCATAGAGCCACAAGATCAAAAATCACTCAAAACACTCATTCTTTTCCCCCTCTTCAACTGTGGTGCATCACTAATCATTAGTTCAGTGCTATGAGTTTCTCAAAGTTAAGATAATGCCTTTTCCTAGATTACCTGGCTAAAAATGGGCCCAGAATTCAACTTTTAAGCTTAGTTAATCATTAGTCCAATGTTATGAGTTTCTCAAAGTTAAGATAATGCCTTTTCCTAGATTACCTGGCTAAAAATGGGTCTAAAATTCAAATTTTAAGCTCAGTTTCTGACCTTCAAAACCACTGTAGGACTGCAGTAATCATTTCCAGCAACAGATTCCCCAATCATAGAGTTTTTTCAAACTCTAGAGATTGGTTATTTTTCCAGGCTTTTCAAATTTGTTTTCAAATGGGCATTTTTATCATTGACTAAATAACAAATTAAATTATCATTGACTTGTTTCATGTCAAAAACTACAATTACTTCAAATTAATACTTCAAGACAATACTCCTATCGGCCTCTCTTTGCACCTTCTGGGGCCACTGCTAGTTATATTGTTTCCTTTTTCTTTGGTTATCATACACTTATTAATATATATTGTCGATAAAATGTAAGCACTTTTATTAATGAAATAAAAGGATATTCTTTAGATTTTATTAGTGCATTTCCTTCATCCTTTTTTAGTTGGATAATTGGTAGGAATTAGATACAATATTTGAAGTGGTTTGGTTGAAATTATAGGCTAAAGCACTAAAAGGCTCAGATCACTGACAAGTGACACCTTTTGTTTCTTGTTTAGATGAGAAGTAGAAAAACATAAACCTTATAATTCTTCCAACGACCATAATTTGGTCCTTTCCTCAAATAGTAGAACTTCATAGAGTTTTTCCTGCATACAATTCAAACATGTATGTTACGTTGGATAGATTACAATTTGAAAAATATATAGTATAATATGTGTATCAACAAACATGTTTTGTCAATAACCTAAGCATTGGTTGTCAAAATGTAGTCTAACATGATTTTAAGTTATAATTTATAACAATACTATTCTGTTTAGTTTTTTTTAAGCAATGTTTTGTGTCTGTCGGAATACCGATGTTTAATTTTTTTAAATAAAGTTTTGTTTTCGTCGGTATACCAATGTTCAATTTTATCTCTGTCGCTCTAGCGATGTTTACTTTTATGATAATTTGTGGTTTCGTCGGTCTTACGATGCTATAGTGCCGTCGATGTAGCAACGAATAGTTTTTTTTTTTAAATGTTGCGTTGTTGTCAGTCTTCTGATGCTGTAGTGCCATCGTTGTAGCGACGAATAGTTTTTTTTAAAAATGTTCGGTTTCATTGGTCTTCTGAAGGTGTCGGAATAACGACATTTGGAGGCGTCAGACTCGTGACGTTTGGAGGCAAGGACCAGCAACGTTTGAGGGCGTTGGACTAGCGACACTTTATCTCGTCGGAATTGTGATGCTTCAATAAACATCAAAAGTGCGACACCAATGTAAAACGCCGGAGATGGCGTCGCTATACCGACATTTAAGTCAAGTGTTGGAAGTCCGATGTTAAGAGAAACCACGTTTTGGCGCACCATAAAACGTCGCTCTTGAGCCGCCTATGTGTCGCAAGAGTGACATTTTGGTCATTGGAATTTGGGGAAAATGCGCTAGTGTCCCATGAAGAGAGAGAGGAATGGACTGTAGAAGGAAACTCCTCAATGGTGGCTCCTCATCCACCTACACAAGCTCAAAAAAGCACACCACAAGGATGAGAAAATCCCTCGAGTTCAAGAGAGACTCCAAGAACATCTTCAGCGAATACAACAAGACCAAGATTCAGAAATTTAGGTGAAATTTATGAGAAAGAAGAAGTTAATAATATTGCTGGTCTAAATTCTTTATTTTGATTATTTTTTTCATATAGATGAACCAATCCATTTTGAAGATGAAGTTAAAGAAGAGAAGTGGATTGAAGCAATGAATGAAGAAATAGGAGCAATAGAAAGAAATGACACATGGGAGTTAGTGGACCTCCCACAAGGAAAATAAGTTATTGGAGTGAAATGAGTCTATAAGATCAAGAGCGACATTAAAGGCAAGATATAAAGACACAAAGCAAGGCTAGTTGTCAAAGGCTACAAGCAACAACAAGGAAGAGAGTATGAGGAAACCTTTGCACCAATTGCAAGGATGGAGACAGTGCAGACAGTGTTGCCTATAGCAGCAGAACAAAAGTGGAAAGTTTATCAAATAGATGTGAAGTCAAAATTCTTGAATGGAGTGCTGAAAGAGGAGGTGTATGTTGAACAACCTCCTGGCTATGAAATAGAAGACCAAGAACACAAGGTGTGTAGGTTGTGGAAAGCTATTTATAGGTTGAAGCAAGCACCATGAACATGGTACAACGAGATTGATTCTTACCTGATGGACAATGGGTTCGACAAGTGTGATGGTGAACCCACACTCTACATCAAAGAAAATGACGGTAAAATTCTTCTTGTTGTTTTGTATGTAGATGATTTGATTTTTACAGGCTGCGTGATGTTTCTCTTATTGTTGTTTTCAAAGAAGTCATGAAAATTGAATTTGAAATCACTGAATTGGGTTGCTTAAGATAGATTTTGGTCATAGAAGTAAAGCAAATAGAAAAGGGAATTTTTATCTCCCAAGAAAAGTATGTTGCATAGATTTTAAAAAGGTTCAATATGAAGAACATCAAGCCATCATCAACTCCAACTGTCATGGGGTTGAAATTGAGCAAGGAAGATTACAAAAATATTGTCAAACCGACATTGTACAAAAGCATGGTTGGCAATCTAATGTATTTGATTGCAACTAGGCCTAATATAATGTATGCAGTAAGTTTGATATCCAAATTCATGGAGACACCCAAGGAGACACATTGGAAAGAAACCAAGAGAATATTGAGGTATGTAAATGAAACAAAAGAGTATGGTGTTCTATACTTCGCAACTGGTGATATTACGCTGATTGGTTACACTTACAGTGATTGGGCTGAAAGTTTTGATGAAAGAAAGAGCACATCAGGGTATGTTTTTCATTTGGGATTGGGAGCCATTTCATGGGATTCCAAGAAGCAGCCAATAGTTTCATTATCAATAGTAGAAGCTGAATATTTAGCAGAACAACAACAGCATGTAAAGGAGTTTGGATGAGAAGGACGCTGAGGGATTTATGTCATGAACAAGAAAAATGAACCACAATTTTCTGTGATAACAATTCAGCAATTGCATTGTCAAAGAATTATGTTTTCCACAAGAGAACAAAGCATATTGATGCCAAATACCATTTCATAAGGGAATTAGTTAACAATGGTGAAATTGTGGTGCAGAATTTCATGTCAAAGGAATAGTTTGCAGATATCCTCACAAATCCATTGGGACAAAAAAGTTTTGTTTATCTCAAAAAGTGTTTGGGAATAATTGATGGCGACATTTTTGATCAAGGGGGAGTGTTGAAAATACTCCCAACCGCTGCCATGAATAAAGACAAGCAACAACCACAATTCAATTGAATTTTTGTTGCAGGGAAGGACAATTCAAAGATTCAAATCTGCAAGACTTTCATGAAAAATCAGAAAACAGAGTACCCGAGCTTTACTCTACGTTTATTTCTTATCTGTCGTATTCACCTACCTCTTTTTCCCACAACTTTTAAGTTTCAACTCTTAAGCCTTCGCCGAAAGTTAAGTTTCCGCCAGTGCGATTCGGTGGGACTCACATCGAACCTTACCACATTACCAACCACACACAAAACTTTGTTTTCCGTTTATTCTTTATCTTTTCGCTTTTAAGTCCGGCGTTATGTGTTTTTGTACGCTTTTCGTGTATAAACAACATAATAGAGCGGAAGGACGATTTGGTTGTTACCCATCCGTTCCTGCATTAAATTTCATTAAATTCTCAGGGTACGCCATTTTGTATTAAAAAAAATGTAATTTCATTTAGAGAGATGAATGAAAATAAGATTTCATTTCCTCTCCGGTGTGCTCTCGCTTTATCTATGAAATTTTTATTTCCACGTTTTTACTGTATTCTCTATGTTGTCGGGGGAAATGCATCCCTCTATTTGTTGGGACTCTAGAAATCGCCTCCTAAATTTAGTAAAACATGAACCACGTCATTAATCATCAAATGGGTTAAAATTGTTTCGAATCCTAGCGCACGCCGGCTGAAAATGTGGAATTGTGTACCTTCCTTATCCATTGCTTGAGAATCAAATGACCATTAAAGTGAAATTATTAGAGATAATGTCGTATTCCACTCTCAATCACCAGCCCTGTACATTGTCCACTTAGTAAACTGTCATTATTTTGCTAGAGTCACCCTCAGCCCAAAATATTACAAGTGGCCTCGTGTTACTCTCACAACGAGAATCATAGGTGCGGTGCTCCACGGTAATACATCCGAAAGGAGTTTCTTAGCATATATATAAAGAGATAGCGTTAGCAACAAGTTTCTTGGCAACAATACAAGGCAAATGACATTCGTAAGGAGCGCTGAAACTGTCCCTTTTCGTGCCTTTTTCTCGCTTCGAATAGCCCTCCACACGTTTGCAAAAATCTCTGAAGAAAATTCTTCTTTTATGGCCTAAATTCACATTCAATCTGGTTGCGGCAAAATTTAAAACTGAATCATTGCTGGATTGACTTCATTATCATTCAAATAAACCCGAGAAACTTTAAAAAACAAGAAAAAAGGAAGTTGTGTTCAGTTATAAGCGTTTTGATCATGTGAAAAATTTCCCTTTCATGTTATTTAAAATTTTACATTGATGGGCCACATGATACATCGTGTATCTTGAGAATGAGTGGAGTGGTGACATAAGTCAACAAACGTCAGCTACTTGAGGTGTCTCTGTTGAAAATTGGCAACTTCTATGTGCGCAGGTCTGCCATGCCTTTTAAGATAAACGAATACGCCATACGCCTAAGGGAAGTACTATAAATAAAGTATTAGTTTTGTCAAAATTTTTGGGTAAATGGGTCTATGTTGAGATATTATTTATAGAATTTTAATTTAATTCAAATAATTATTTTAATTAAATGATTGGTAAATATAGAGAATTTTTTTTATAATAATAAGTTATATATTTATTGAACAACACTAAAGAGTGAATGTACATAGGATTAAGATTTATTTAAATGGTAATGATGCTTTTTTTAACTTTTGAAATCAATTTAAAATCCTTATAAAATTAAATTAAAATTATATATATATGAATTTTGGATTTTTGGAGAAGTACTATTGATAAGTTTTTATATGAGTGAATTGTAGTTTTTTGGACAAATAGTATTGATCAGCCAGGATATGAGTGTGTGTATATAACAAACTCTATTCACAAAAGAAAAATATTCATGATAAAATGGGGATAAATATTATTGTTAAAAGATGTGATAAGAATATTTCACTTTCACTTTCAGAATTATAGATAAAATATTTCAATATCTGTCAGACTAGGAGGTAACTCCGCAAAATTAAAGATGAATTAGATGGAGATTGTGTGTGTACTTATACATGGAGGTGAGACTATTGGGATTCACTTCCCAATGTCTCTTGGCCTTCCTTATTTACTAAATTACAATAATATACAATCTCACCCAATCCCTTAGGATTAGGTGTCAACATTCCCCCCTTTAATTTGAAGGGATGTTGGTGTGTCCAAGCATCATTTTGAACTTTTCAAACTTTTCTCTTCCAAACACTTTGGTGAAGATGTTTGCGGTCTGCTCATTTGTGGAAAAGATGACGTAGATGGATAGTTTTGGCCTCAACATGATGTTGAATTAGATGGTATTTTGTATTGATGTGCTTTGTTAGATCAAGAAACTTCAGGTTCTTGGCCAACTTTATTGCAGAAGTGTTGTCGATCATGTGTGGTGTTGAATGCATTTGTTTCATCTGCAAATCTTCTAGGATTTTCTTGAGTCACACAATTTCCTTTGTTGCTTCAGCTACTGCCACATATTCTGCCTTGGTTGTGGAATCTGCTGGAACTGACTGTTTGCATGATCTCCATGAGACAACTCTTGATCCAAGACTCATGGTATAACCTGAAATAGACACCCCAGTTTATTTGTCCCCATCAAAGTCTAAATCAGAGTATTCGATCAAGCTGAAATCACCTACCTATGTATATTTGATTCCAAAGTCTTGAGTCCCCTTGAAGTACTTTAGAACACTTTTTGCAGCAGAGCAATGTCCTTCACAAGGGTTTTGCATACACCTGGAGAGGATTCCAACAACAAATGAGATGTCTGGTCTGGTGGTAGTCAGGTAGATAAGACTCCCTACAAGCTCTCTATACTTTGTTGTATCCTCGAATTCCTTCCCTTCAATGGATGTGAGCTTCAAGTTTTGTTCCATTGGATTGGTTAAGGGATTGCATTCATCCATGCCAAACTTGTTCAAAATATCTCTTATGTACTTTTTTTGAGAAAGAAATATAAATTTAAGATGTTGAGTTACTTCAATACTCAAACAGTAATGAACATAGCCCAAATCAATCATTTCAAAACCTTTCTTCAATTATTTCTTTATGGATGCAATATAACTCTCATTGTTCCCTGTCATCAAAAGATCATCTACATACACCATAAGATATACAAGTGTTTTTCCAAATTTCTTAACAAACAAAGTTGCATCATCAAGATTAAAATGTTTGAAGTCAAGTTTCAAAATATGCTCAGTTAAATTGTCATACTAGGCTCACGGTGCTAGCTTGAGGCCATATAAGGATTTTATAAGTTTGCATACTTTGTGTTCTTGTCCCTTCACAACAAATCATTCTGGCAAGGACATAAAAACTTTCTCCTTTAGATATCCATTCAAAAAGGCGGTTTTTACATCCATTTGATGGAATTTCCATCCCTTCTGAGCTGCTAGGGCAAAGAGTGTCTGGATGGTGGCCCATTTTGCTGTGGGGGCAAAAGTTTCTTCATAATCGACCCCTTCTTTCTATAAAAAACCTTTTGCCACAAGCCTAGCTTTGTGCTTGTCAAGTGAGCCATCTGCTTTGTACTTCTTCTTGTAGACCCACTTATAGCCAATTGGTTTGGTTCCCAAAGGAGGATCAACCAGCTTCCAAGTGCCATTTTTTATCAAGGCATCATACTCCTTTTTCATCGCTTCATTACATTCAACAAGAGAAGCGGCTCCTTTGAAGTAAGTTGGTTCATGATTTGTAGACAAATTCAATTCACAGTTATAACCAATATCCATATCAAAAGGTGAATCGAATTATCTATGTCACCTTCATTTTGTCTGGTGGAACTTCTTGTTCATGTATTTCCAACCTCATCGGGACAAACGTTTTCTAGTGTCTTTGTCAACCATTTTGGGGGACCTTTCTTAGATGGCCTAGGCTTCTCATTTGACTGAGTTGGAATTGAATCAAGATTCAATCTCTCAATTCTGTCAATCACATCGTTTAAGGTGTCATCTATGGTTGGTTCTTCATGTGGGGGAGAGAGTGCTCCAGAAAATGATTCCACGGATTGATTCAGTATAGAAATCCCCCCTTCAGTATGTGGAATCTGATTATCAAATTCTTGAAAATACTTTGCATGTGTGAATCTATCGAGGCGATCAAGTTGCCACTCAACAACATTGTCAGTCTTGGAAGATTCAAGGAATATGACATCTCTTGCTACTACAAACTTCTTATTGACTTCATCATAGAGACGATATCCTTTGGAGGTATTGGAATACCCTAAGAAGATACATTTTCGACTTCTAGCACCAAGTTTATTCCTTTGTACCTTGGGTATCAAATCATAACAAGTGGAACCAAAGACCCTGAAATGATTTACCAAAGGAATGTGGCCATGCCACATTTCATAGGAATGCAAACACCACATTGCTTAAGTTTCCTAGGAATGGTAGGCAGTCCAGTAACACCATTTTTCTTCAAAAATTGAAGGTTGTCATAGTTTAAGTGTCCAAATATTGGATGCCATAAAATATTTGATGGGAATGTACCTTCATCATGATGTGAAATAAATGCAAAGTTTTGTGCATGGGTAGAGGAACCTTGCAGCTTCAAGGGTCTTCCTTCTTCTATTCCCTCCATGACAAGTGAGTGATCTGATGCTTTTATGACCTCAACCTTTCCATCAAACATGTGAATGGAGTGTCCTTGCTGGCGGATGTAGACCAAGGACAACAAGTTTCTCCTCAACTCAGGGAGGTATATAACCTCATGTAAAAAATGATCTAGAAGACCAAACAACTTAAGCTTGATTATGCCAAGCCCTGATGGCTTGAGTTTTGATTTATCTCCGAAGTATAATGCTTCATCAACTTTGTTAGTAAATTCTTAAAAAAAAAAAATTATAAATTTCATGTGACATGTTGCTCATGAATCTAGCAATCAAGCATTTCTCCAAGAAGTAAATGAAACATCAAACAAGTCTTCAATTACTCCATTGTTACAATGTGGTACAACATAATGAGCGGATTCAGGTGTTTTCCCTTTGTTTCTGTCATGAGTTTTACCTTTTTCTTGATTTCTTTGCTGCTCAATTTTATCCCAAGGCAGCTTACATGTAGATGCATCATGCTATTTTTTATTGCAACGTATGCAATGAAGATCATATTTTTTAGTTTGAGTTTGTCTACCCTCCCTTCCTCTAAAATTTCTTCTTCCTCTTCCTCTTTGGTGTCCTCTTCCTCTGGAAGAATATTGAACATGACTCTTTTCTCTATGTGCAAAACATACAGCCTCTTCAGAAGACAGAGGAAATTTCATCTTTCCAAAGGCCTTCTCTCTTTCTGCAAACGTTTTCTCAAGGGAATCAAAGGTGATTTTCATGAGGTTTCCATTTGCTTGCAATGACTCAAGATAATGTGAGTAAGTGGGATACAATGCCTTAACATATGCTATGAGAGGTATGTCAACATCTACACCAGTGTTCTTAATGTCATGCATGATAGATCTTACTTCTGAAGCTAAATCAAGAGGGTCATCATTTTTCAATTCAAGACTGAACAACTTAATCATTAATTGAACAATTTCAAGTTTTGAATGTGAGTCATAGAGTTATTTTAGCTTGCTCAAGGCTTCATAGGCATTTGAAAATGGTGTAATATGATGACTCACCTCCTCATTTACAGAAGCTGCAATCAAGGCACAGGCCTTGCAGTTCATGTTTTCCCAAATGACGATCTCTTTATCTAAAGTGGGCTTTGCTGGTGGGTGGTCTCCTTCTCCTTCATAAATTCCTCTCCACAGCTCATTAAAAATGAGAGTGTGCTTGATTTTCCGAGACCATTTAGGATAGTTCTCTTTGCTGGAGATAACAACTCCCATAATGGATATGACAGAATGCATTCTTTTGAAGAAAAAAAAAATTGTTGTCATGATAAAAACTCAATTCTGGTTTAAATTCTACGGTTTATTATTATTATTTTTTGTAAATTTTTTTTTTGGGAAAAACAGAGGGGAGGTATTTTCTGGGAAAGGTGTTTTTTGGAGAAGGTTTTTTGGGGGAGGTATTTTCTAAGGGAGGTGTTTTCTGGGGAAGGTTTTTACTAAGGAGGCATTTTCAGGGGGGGCGGTACTTGCTGTAATAAGAAAAAAAAAATTAAACAACAGGGAGGGAAGGTAGCTGAGGGCTTACGTGAGAGGGGTGAGGGATGCGAAGGGAGGGCCGAGGGGATGAGGGAGGCAAGGCCGGTGAGGAAGGGCATACGTGAGAGGGGCGGGGGATGGAGAGGGAGGGCCGAGGGAGGGGAGGACGATGAGGGAGGGATGGCAGGGGAGGCAGGGGCGTGAGGGCGGAGCGGTGGAGGAGGGACATGAGGAGAGGGCCGAGCACTGGGGGAGAGGGAAGGATGAGGGCTGAGGGGAGGAGGTGACGGGGATGTGAGACGAGGGTCGGGGGTGACGTGTGACTGTGAGGGAGAGATGTGAGGCGAGGGGCAGCGCAAGAGTTTAGGTGTGAGGTGAACAGGGTGAGGTGACTGGAGTGGAGCAAACTGTAAAAAAAATGTTTGCACAGTTAAAATTAAATGTGCAGAGAGTTTGAGTTGAAATTGCAGAGTAGTGTGCAGAAAAAATGAGGCAGAATTTGCCAAAAACTAGAATGCAAAATTATTCCAAAATTGCAGAATGCCAGGAGCAGTAAGAAACTGAATGCTAGGAGCAGTAAAAAACCGAATCCACAATGACACTTTGCAAAAATGTAGAACAGGAGGGAGTTACACCAAAGGTAGGAATGCCAAAAAAGAGACTGGCTCTAATACCATGTTAGACCAGGAGGTAACTCCGCAAAACTAAAGATGTATTAGATAGAGATTGTGTGTGTACTTATACATGGAGGTGAGACTATTGGGATTCACTTCCCAATGTGTCTTGGCCTTCCTTATTTACTAAATTACAATAATATACAATCTCATCCAATCCCTTAGGATTAAGTGTCAACAATATCTATGTTAAACAATAAAATTTTATATCAACTTTACAAATATGAAGTAATTGAAAATAAAAGATAAACAATAAATCTTCTTTATTTCTCTTATAAATATTAAAGTATATAACTTAAATAATTTTTTTAATATAAAGTAATAATAAAAGGATTTTTTTCAAATACAATTTAAATAATGGAAAATTACACATAAATAAATTGTTTAATATAAAATAATAATAATAAAATATTCAAAAATAAAATTTAAACAATGAAAAACTATACATATTCTTATATTGAGAGAAAAAACCACTATAGATCCATCTTAATTATTGATTTATCTAATATTAAAAAGATTAGATATTTTTACATATAAACTTTTTAAAAAAATAATTTGATCTCTCAATATTTGGTAACTCTATGGTTAAAATAAAACTATACTCATAATAACTTTAAAAAAAATGATAATTAAATTAATTTTTATAATTTTATAATTTTAATTTTATCAAAATTATAATTAATTTATGATTTTTTAATTTTGATTTTAGTTTTAACAATATAAAATGTTTATAGATTAAAGATTTCTCCATAATATAAAATGTATTATGATAATTCATATATAAAAAAACATAGAATAATTTCTTTTAATTAAAAATCTCTTTTTATAATTAGAATTAATATTATATATTCTAATTATAATATTATAAAAAAATTATAATTAAATTACTTTTTATGATTTTTTAATTTAAATTTCAGTTTTGACCATATAAAATGTATTATAATAATTCAAATATAAAAAACATAAAATATATATTTTTTAATTAAAAATCCCATCTTATAATTAGAATTAATATTATATAGTCTAATTTTAATATTATATAGTCTAATTTTAATATTATATAATTTTATTGACTAAATTTTTATTATTTTATTTTATTGTCAAATATAATTATTTATTTTCAAATATAAATATAACTATAACTATAAATACACAATTTGGGTAGGCCTAATACCGGGACTTAGGGATGGAATTTGATGAGCCATAGGGTGATTTTCTCCTTAAGTATGGTTAAATTTTTTTAACCGTCAAGGTCTTTTGTTGAAGCTCTGAAAACGAGTGAGAAGGTATGAAATTGACAGATGATTCTGTTTTTGAAATTCCAACCCTCGCTGGAAATTGAGTCCCTTGTCCCACAAACAAGAAACTTATACACCAATTTAATATCTAACTTATCTTTAACCTTAAAATTGAATAATAATTATTAATAATAAACTTTTAATTTTTTTTCACATTTATTTAAAATAATTTAAAAATTACTATATATTTTTTTGAGAAGAAAAAAACGCTAATTATATTATAATATAAACAGTACATATTCAACAACATTCTCAACTACTGAGAGATAGTGAGAGATCAGTCAATATGCCAGAGCATACAGTACTCATAATGAAAGAAACAAAACTATGAGCAGTAAACTGGCTGCCACATCTTGGTGATGAAAAATACATCCCATAACACCACTAATTTTTGTCCTTAGCAATAAGACATGAAAGGTGAGGACAATGATTAGTAGAAAAACATATAAAGCTTATACAGAAAGGTGACTATTTTAAAACCAAGTATAGCTAAGGATATTATGGGACTTTCCATGATGAAGGGATAATCGTTAAGATAGCACGTCCCATTGTGAGGGAAAGACTATGTACAGGCTCGCTTGAAATGGAATGCACATAATATAGCAAAGGCATGTGCAGGAGAGAAAATGTAACCACGCAGGCCTGAATCAACAGCCATCCATTCCTTCGATAAAGAGAGTAACCAGGGTCGCTTGAACTGATTGAAATCAACTTGACAAGAAAGCAGAGCTGATAAACTTGACGATGTGCACCACAGGCATATAAGTAGAAAAATACTAAAGACTGGCTCGCTTGATGTACTTCAGCAAGCTCGCTTGAGGAAACGTCTGCAGGCTCGCTTGATACGAGATGAACAGAAGATAAGGCAGAACGATATGTTGAATCTTTGACTGGATTCCACCGATTGGCTTATAAGAAAAGGAGAGCATATATCCGACATAACGACCGACATTCTGAAGCAAATATAGAAATAGGATAAAGTTGATGACAATAGCCAAAACCGTGTGGGAACATAAATAATGAAAAAGATCAAAAAGTATGCAGAGAGAAGAGCGAGGGGAGTAGGTGCCAGAAAGGAGAATCATAAGACGCAGAGGCTCATGGAATGGGAATGGATGACGCCTCCATGAGTACACCATCTCTGAAATGCTCAATCGTCATGGAACCGAAATCTGCCAGAAGACCTCTTTTAGAAAGACGATCTGCTCGAGTATTATTTTCACGATATATATGGGAAATAACAGGGCAATCCAAACGCCTCCACAGTCTTCGAACTCTGTCCATCCATCCTTGTAAAGATGGAGACATCATGTGATAATCATTTGCGACCCATCCAATGACCAATTTTGAGTGCCCGTATATACTGATATTCTGGAATTGAAGATCATATGCAAAGAAGAGGCCACCCCAAAGAGCCATTATCTCAGCCTTGTTGTTAGACCCTAGACCCCCGTTTCAGAATATATGATATCGTTCCAGATTTGACAGCTTGATCCAAACTCCACATCCAATGATCCCATCCGCCGATGCACCATCAAAGAAGAGCGCAAGTAAGGATATCTCGTGTGGTCTAATGCGGCGAGAGCCATCCATGATCGAAGGAGTATGTTGTACAAGATCATCCATCCATCTATTAAAAAAAAAAAATTACCATATATATCCATATATTATAAATAAATTGAATATGAATGATGGATAAATATAGAATCCCATCCTAATACTTTCGCTCTCGAATGAAAGAAACTGTAAGTGTGGTGAATTTGATCCGATTCATAGCCATGATCAGATAAAAAGTAGAATAGATTATAAATAAGTCGGATAATACGGATCCTATCTTAATACTTTCGCTGTCAAATGACAAATTGTAACTAGTGCGTGGTGAATTCGATCCGATGCTCTCAGTGTGATTATCCTCAACGTGCATCAGCCACTTAATTTGTGGCTGTACTTATTTTGATAATATTGAAACTTTAATTTTATATCAAATGTTTACCAAACCTTTATCTCAATGTGAAAACAAAAATCTTTTAATGAAAAACTTGACTTGAAATGCACATATTCATATATTTCTAACAAATTTGCATAAACTGACACTGGGATTCAGTGCTTATTTTTGGGGAGTTGGATATTACTCAACCAAGTCAACGTTGACGGCTTTAACCCATTGTCCAGCCAGGTAGCGTTCGAATCCTCCTTCCTAATCTGCACAAACTTCCATCCAAATGATTATCAGTAACTTTAAATGGTCCTGATCTTTCATCAACGCAATGCCTTCGTTCGGTGTCCGTCTCGTCCTGATTGCTGCAGTCCTCGTGTCGTTATGTCAATTGCCAACCCGGGACGCCCGAGTGGCCTCATCACGCCGATCAGCTTAGATCCTTGAATATAACTCGATGGAGCGGTTCTACAATCCGGATGTGTTGTGTCTAGCTTTTGTTCCTGGAGGCGACACTCCAATCGCATCCATTGTAATCGGGACTCATCACATGCAAGAGAAACTCATCCATTTCAAGCTGGACAACTCAACAGTTGGCCTCTCCCCCAATCTGCTCTCATTACCGCAGCCAACCAGTTGCGCCAATTTCAACATGATTACTTCCCTCTCATGACTTCTTTCAAGATAATAAGTTCTTCCATCAGAACACGAACACAATAAATAAATAAAAGGAGAGATTTCTCTAAATTCTAATTCCATGTTAATGCAAAACCAACCTTTTCTGTAATAATAAGAAGGCACTCATGTTATGGCAGAGGCATCCTTACTCACTCCTGTACTCTTATAAAATCTTCTCTAATATCAAGATTTATATATTACTTTTATGTTACATACTATATTTGATGGTTTGGATACAAATTTGGTCTGCAGAGTGTTAGTCAGCTATCAGCTGGGTATTTTTCTTAAACCAGATGTTTTTACTTTAATTTCGAATAATAATTCTTATTTTTTATTATTTTTTTATATTTAGGGAATTAATTTAATCTTTGTTTTGAGTTCAATATTATTAATATTGATATTAGCTCTCATTTAATTATTTTGTATTAATAGTAATTATAATTATTTAACTAGCAATTGTACTAGATGTTGCAAAGGAAGTCCAGTAAGGCATAAAATAGAGAAGAATAATGGCAATAAAAATCATTGAATGATAAAAATTTGTAAATAAAATGCCATTCAAGAAAATATTCAATGAAGAAGGCTCATTAAGTACAAGGAATGACAATTTGGTTTCTTAACTAACATTTGTGTGAGAAAAACTTTGAAATTTTTCTTAAGAAATTGGTTGAAGGCCATTGTGAAGGTGGGAAAAGTCCTCTTGCCACTCCAAAAACAATGTTGTGCCTATGATCCTAGCTCAAAGAGGGCCTCCCACCTCGAGCATTTGCAAAATAAAGGATATTTTGCATCAGTAAGACAATGTAAGGACCCAGCTCACATACATACAAGATTAGGATTTCCCTTAATGAAGAAGAGAGAATTGCAAATACTTCATATGGAATCTAAAGCCTAACTTATACATATGTGAGATGTAGAACTCTAGTGCATTCTTCAATATTTTAATATTTGGTTACACCATGGCCTCTTGAATCTTATTATTGCAATCTGAACCTCAATTTGCAAGTGGAAGCAGATTGTAGATACTTGCAAGGTAAAGTGATAGTATTTGCTACTTGTGTTATATCTTTGGGAGAAATACATTTATTTTGGAAGTG
The DNA here is from genome assembly GCA_034641835.2 of Pinus albicaulis. Taxonomy (NCBI): domain Eukaryota; kingdom Viridiplantae; phylum Streptophyta; class Pinopsida; order Pinales; family Pinaceae; genus Pinus; species Pinus albicaulis. The sequence goes on from CM076583.1 coordinate 1,208,630,455, forward strand.
AAATTGATTTCTTGTCAAAAATAGAAATTTTCTAAAATGTAGATGCCAAAAATGCCACAAGTTATTACAAATGTTGCTTTGCTGGTCATAGAGGATATAACCAACTTTCAAGGCCATACTTGTCTTGAATCTTTGTAATCCATGTACTATTGGTATCCTATGAATGGAGGATGTAATTTAATCAATTTTCCTATTTTTGGAGAAGAAACAAAAGACAAGAAAGAAAATATTCCTTAGCCTTGGGTTTCAAAATGACAACTTACCATGAAGAAGGTCAGCCAAGTTGCATTTCTTCTAATAATCACATACAAGAATATTTTCTATTGTTCTTTCACAAAATTTCTCTAAGAGGGACTATATGTTCATACCAAAGGCGATCCAAATCGTTAATTACACACAGGAGTTATTTTCGACCCTTTCAAGTCCCTTCCCCGAGAAGCCTTAGAGAAATAGTTCCTCATTGGCTAAGTTTGGCTTTGTAGACAGTGCTATATTTGGTCTTACCAAGTGCTTGACATGTTTCATTCAGCACATCCTCCACAATGAGATTCTCCCCACCTTCAAAAACCACCAATCGGCCCTCCCCTGTTTCTTCATCTTCCAATTCATTCAAAGGGCCCCTCCTCCTCCCGACACTTTCGTATTGTGGGAACTTCCAATTCCCATCAAAAATACACACAGACAACTAAGGTTTTCATCAATGCAAAAGTAATTCCTACAAATTCCCCAAGGCTAAGTCCAGAATGCCTTTGAACTCAAGTTCCTCCACAAGGTGCAAGAGGAGGCCCATAGAGCCTGTTTCCTACAAATGAATTATTGCCAAAACTCTGTGAAAATACCGAAATGGGTCCACTCAGATTGTTAAGAGCCAAATTCAAACTTGATAAATTCTGCTAGACAAGAGATTTAGGTATTGTACTAGACACAGTTATTGCTAAGATCCAACTCTTGCAGGCCATGAAACTGTCTAAGAAATAGAGGCACGGGCTCTTGCAGATTGTTACTACTCAAGTATAAAATCTCTAAATTATTGCATGTAACATTAGGAAAAGCAGGCTCTGGTATGTAACCACTCAAATCATTACCATCTAGAAGAAGATACACAATTTGCCCACAAAGATTCCATACTAAAGGAGAAATGTTGTCATTGAGCTTATTCCCTAAGAATGAAATAGACCTAAGCCTAACACTATTCCCAACTCTAAAGGTATGCTTCCTCTAAACATATGAACATCACAACTCTATTTCCATTCGTAGAAATTTCAGGAGTCGAATAATAGACACACACAGAGGAATATTAAGGCTTCATAAAGGAGAATATCGATAAGAAGGAAATGTTTACCAACTAAAAAACTTGCTCTAGGAAAATAATAGTTGTAGGATATGGATTTAATTTGGTGTTTTGTTGTGCATCAATTGTGGAAAAATTTGTGCCTAGTAAAAAATGTAGCCTACATAGAAAGCGAAAAATAGCCCAGAAAAAATGATTAACAAATGAATGATACGATCAATTTATTGTTTACTCAAAGCAATTAATCTATAAATACATTTAGGTCTTACTTTAAAACCAAAAGGTAATTTCAACATAAATACGTAAACCCATCCCTTATGATCATTACAAAAACTACATCCAATGAAATGATATATTTGAACAATATTTAACCTTAATATCATAAATAAAACCAGAAACTTACTCCCTATTTGTTTTTGTCAAACTCATCAAATTCACTCCTATCCAACACCCTCCTACTACCATTATAACCTTTGGCTATGAAATCCTATCGGCTAGGCCAACCCTATTCTATTTGGAAAATATCACAACTTTCCTATTCCCATTCTTAAATGTGTCAGAATTTGAACTTCCAGTTAAGCTTTACCCCAACCCCTGTATCATTGGCTAGATATAGGGCGAAGAGGTATCAAACCTCCCATGGTTTATAACACAATATGATCTATAAAGCATTGAACAATGCCAGTTTTGGGCACTTTTAGCCACTCGGTGCAGGGCATGTTTTATTCTCTCATAGCATGTTAGAGTTTAACATGTTTCTTCATCTTTGAATTCCATAAAATAAGGGCCCCTCCTCCTACCAGTACTTTAATATTATGGGCACTTCCAATGCTTATGAACAAGGACACACAAACAACAATGTCCGGTTATATTTTAACATGTTTCTTCATCCTCCAATTCATTCAAACAAGGGTCCCCTCCTCCTCCCAATACTTTAATATTGTGGGCACTTCCAATGCCTATCAACAAGGACACACAAACAACAATGGTTGTCATCAATGCAATAACAATTCCTGCAACTGCCCCGGGGCTTAGTACATAATGCCTTTGAACTTGAGTTCCTGCACAAGGTGCAAGGGGAGGCCCACAGAGCCTGTTTCCTGCAAATGACTCATTTCCAAAACACTGTGAAAACACCAGAATGCGTCCATTAATATTGTTAACAACCAAATTCAAAATTGATAAATTCAGCTGGACAAGAGCTTTAGGTATTGTACCACACAAAGACTTTCATTATTTTTAAATCTCCATAAGTATAGGTGTATATAGAAGCAGTAGATTCTCTTTTTGAAGCACATGTAGGGAAATGGGCATATATAGTTGCTTACCCAAAACAATATTACCTAGAAACATACCTTACAAAGCCAAATTCTATCTTTCAAAAGCTAGATCCTGATACTGAGTTTCGAGATCGATATTCTTATGACCTTAGTGATCATGGTGAAGATTTTGATGATTGTAATAGTCTGTTAGCCCATTGAAATTTTGTGCAATGATTAACCAGAACCAACTGAAATCTCTTAAATTTACTAAAAAAACCTCCAAATTTGTATACAAAGCTGAAAGCAACATTTTCACTACTTTGGTATGGATGGATCTTCAACTGTTCCTTGGGTTGCAATTGGCTTCCCTGGCTGTGTTGTACTTCCTTGATGTTGTTTGTTCTATTGCCTAACAAGCTTGTCCATGTCCGTGATGAAATATATCTTCCTTTTTGAGCGACATGGATTGTGCAACATCTTAACAGTAACCCATTGACAAAATTTATGCAATAATTAACCAGAAAAAACTGAAGGTTCTTACATTTACTGAACAAAAGACCTCCAGATTAGCATACAAAACTGAAAAATAACATCATCATTTCTACTTTGGTATGGATGGATCATCAAATATTTCTTGGGCTAAGATCAACTTCCCTAGATGTGTTGTATAATGTACTTCCTTCATGTAGTCTGGCCTATTTCCTAGTATCTTGTCTATGGCCAAGGTTATCTGCCATTAGCTAACATCTCTGGTATGGAATATTACTGAGGTTATTATTTTTTGGTCCATTATTTGTAGATTAATTTTCAATGTGTGCATGTTTCTCCTCTGCAATCTCACTAATCTTTCATCTTTACTATCCTTCATATGCAAGAAGTCATCTTGGAAGGATTCAATCAGCTTTCTTTGGTTCTCTGGGTTCTCTGCCAGACTATGTAAAACTACCTCTCGGTTTACCTCTATTTGTTTCAATGTTTTCCCCACCCTTTCCAAATAATGGTCTATTTCTTGCTTCACAGAAGCGGAAAAATGAAAGTGCCCAGCCTCTATCTTGACCATGCAGCCCCACGGTCCCATCACCTTTGCATGGGACCTAACCTTTACCCTCTTATCACCTGCGAGAAAAGTCTGGTATGCTTCTCCTACTGTTGTGGCTGGCACATTTGGATCATTGGTGTAATATGGGCCTAAGCCTGCTCTCCCCCCATTTTCCACAAAAGTGTGGCATGATTTTTCCTGGCTACTGACACTTCTACATATTTGGGATGTAATCCTGACATGGTGAGTTTCTTCAGAAGTAGGGGTTGTCTCTTCAACATCTACCTTTACCCTTACCGTCTGTGCTCATAGCCATTGGTCCTCTACCCCTTTCCACATTTTCTTTGTTCTTCCAACATTCATAGTTTTTGCTCAAAATCCCAACATGGTTGAGGTGTAGATGGGAGTGTCTTCCATCTCTAGCCCGTGCTTTATGTGCCCCCATCGAATTCATCATAAGGGAAGGTTTGGTCACCAGGACCGAGGAAAGTGATTATTTGACTGACATTTAATATTGGGTGGATATCTAGGAATAATATATGAATATTACAATGGTGATTATAATGTCAATTACATTATAAACCCCCTCCCCCTAAGTCATTCTTAATAATTTCCTTAACAAGAATATTATTGTCCTTCCAATCCTCATCTTGCTTAATGCTTTCCGGGGACCATTGTTGTGAACATGAGTTCAACTCCCTGTCTATAGAGGCAAATTTTGCAAACGAGTCGGCCACCAGATTAGCTCCCCTCTTATCTAACTGAACTTTTTACTACTTCCTTCATCTATATAAAGGATATGAAGTTTATTCATCACTCCTTACTACCTCACCCCCCCTTCCTTACTTGGGTTCCCTTTTGAGGCTTCATCAAATTTAAGATCAACCAATCCCATAGGAGTTGTGGTCTATTACTCATAAAGCCTATGTGAGGGCTGCATTGGTTGTCTTTATTGCTGGCCTTAGTTACTACAGTGGTTACCTATATTAGAATTTGCGGAAGAGATTACGCAAATGTCAATGGAAAGAGATTAAAATCCATTAAAGATTTTGCAAGAAGTATCCAGGTATTACTTATCTTTCTCAATAGATTCTCATTGTTTTGACCTTGATGAAACTGATACTCCAGTTTTGTGTCCAACACAGAGAGGCAATGGAAGCCAATTGGCCCTTGCTTGAAGTGAAATTGATTGCAAAAGTGAAAATGGCCACACATGACCACCACATGACTAATGAACACTTAGGTTGGGAACTTGGGTATTGCTAAAATGCTTTTAGGGATTTCATGTTTCTTTGATGGTATTGTTTCTTAACCCCATTGGATGAATTGAGGACCAAAGTGACCAGACTTAATTTTAGCTGAGGACTTTTTTTGTCGCACCATTTAGAATCAATACAAGAATTTTCAAATACTCAGCAGTTGACCCACCATCACTTGCCACATGATAAAATATGTGAATTATAGATTTTAATGAAAAACGATAATTTTTGCATTAAATTTAGATAGGACATCAAACATAACATCATAACACATAATATAATGAAAAAATAACATATTCAAGTATACAATTTGATCAGAACAACATATATCAAAACAACATTGAGAACTGAATGAAGTTGCAAAACCAAAATGGGCAAAGTTAAATCCATCCTATGTCAAGAGTCAAATCTGATATCTTATGACAAAATATTGTAATACATAATAAATATATCAACCAAGGAATTAGTGTCATTCATTGATTTTATGCATTGGTTTTCTCCAACCCCATTAATTCAAACCTAATAAATTATGGCTTAGCAATCACACATTATTTATCAGTATTGTCCATGTGGGAAATGGTAAAGTCAAATATCTAATATGTGAAATGAACTAGAAATCAGGTTTGAATGGTTAAATCTAGTTGGGTTTTTATAGAAATGATTTGAGAATGGCATCCTTGGTCCTCTTGTGTTAAGCTTGGAAATGACTGTGCATCAAAACATCCAATAAATATCAGTCAGAAGATGGTGTTCATTGGTTAAATTAATGGTGCATGTGTTACACCTACGGGTAATAAACTATTTTCACACCTCTTAAATGTGAGTGTTTTTTTCTATATCTGATCATATTTGGGTCAAGACCTTAAGTGATAGATCAAATTTCAAAGTTTTTGAAAGTGTTTCGAACCTAAGCGATCGAATAGATCTCGTATTCCTGATTCCGGTGTCGTGAACGGTCTGAAAAACCGACACCGTATGAAGAATTTATCACGATTTGAAAAGTCCAGTAAATTGCAAATTTTGGCATTTGACCAGGGTTGACTAGTCAAAGGTACAGTCAGCAAAAAGAATATTCTAGGGAATATTCCCTGGAATATTCCCTAGAATATTCCTTCCGGGTCAATCACACGATGACAAGTTGCGGGATTTCATTTGCTGATGGATTGTATGTTTTTATGTGGACCAATGAAAAGGTGCCACGTGGCTAGCCTTGAGCTCGCCACATGGCCCTTGAACTGCGTATTAAAATTTTGTGGGTCTACAGGAGTCGACCCCGAGACCTCCTGCCCAGCATGCGCGAGTCTTACCATCCGAGCTACACAGTGGTTCTTAACCTTATCATTTTGTGGCATGTATTTAAGGTTTGGTGAATTCATATTTGTGGGTTGGAGGGGGCCAACCCCCTCCCCATATGGCCTTAGCACCTAGACCAGGCTCGATAAATCTGACAGTTTCACATTGCAACCTTATCACATGCGATGTTTTACATAACGGTTTAATCAAACGGTTTCCTAAACTCCACCTTAACTCCAGTTTGAAACCTATCAACCAGGGTTTATTACCGTGGGTTCCGCCAACCGTAAGCGGTAACTGCAGAGTGGAATGACATGTGCCCAACCACCAACTGTTAAATTAATTTCCACAGTTATTTCTGGTGGAGATTTTGGAGTGCGCCCAGATTTAGGGTGAAGTTGCTAATTTATCTCCAAGTTAAATTGAAGTCCCTCACATTTCGTGGAGTTGTTTTAGGTGTTACTCGGCAAAATTGATTATGCTCTATCTTGAGCATTACTGGACCATTTTTCGAGTGTGAATAGTCAATTTTGACTTTCTTGGAAATTCCAGAGTTTTTGGTCAGGTTTACAGAGCCATCAAAGGACTTATGAGCATGATTTTGCTTCAGATAATTTCCAAGGGCCACCAAGGCCATCGGGAGCCAACATCAGAATGAGGCCTAGCCAAGGCAGCTAGAGGCAATACTCAGGAAACCAATAGTCATTTTTGGATGTTTCAGACATTCTGGAGCCATTGGTGAGGTTTGTAGAGTCAGCAGAGGACTTCTTAAGGCCGATATGCTTCATATAAGTTCCAAGCGCCACCAAGGGCGAGCAGGAGAATGAGGCCTACCCAGGGAAGCCAGAGGGCATTCTCAGTAAGACAATAGTCTATTATGACTATCTTAAACCTTATGAATCCAATGGAATTATTTTTAGAAGAATTTGGATACTTTTGAAGGCCTAGATGCTATAGAGAATTTTTCAGTGAGCCAAGAGTCACAGGGTTCCACCAGGTCTTGGAGGCATAACCAGAGCAGCGAAAGGCCAATTTCAGCAAGTGAATAGTCATTTCTGACTATTTTCGACATTATGAATCCAATAGAGGGATTTTTAGAGCCATTTGGATACTTATAGAGCCTAATAAACCACCAGGAAGTTTCGGGGAACCTAGGGCCACCAGGTGTGGGAGGCCTAGATTGGCCAGCAAGAGCTCATTCTGAGAAAATGAACAATCTATTTTGGATGTACGATATGTGATGGAGATATTAGAAAATGTTTTAGAAGCAGAAGAGGGCTTATAAGCATGTTTGTGTCACAGAGAAGCTCAGGGAAGCTTAAGGACACCGAAAAAAGAGGTCAAGCCCAAGGGAGCCTAGGTCCATTTCCAGAGATTGAACAGTCAATCCAAGGGTATTTTGGTATTCCAAACCCATTGGTACAGCCAAAAAACCATTGGGGTTGATCAGAAGCTTGTAAAATAAATTTACCATCTTAATCCCAAAGAGCCAAGTCCATTGACGGAGGCTCAAGGAGACGTAGCCGAAGTGTTGAGGTTGAACTCCTTTATTATATTTGTTGTTATGTGTTGTTGGCTAATTTTCTGCAATTTATGGTTATTGTACATGCTTTAAATTAGCTTAACAAATGTTTAATTTCTCACACATAAAGCCTTAAACCAGTTAAAACACATACGCCTTATTCAAGTATTCAATTCTGCACTATCAAGTATAAGAAATATCTTAATTTGTTTTAACTGCGTGGGAGGTGCTTGCATCGCATAACAAGTCAACCACCCATTTCAGATCAATATCCATATGGAATATTACAGTGGTTATTATTTTTTGGTTCATTATTTGTAGAAGTATTTTCAATTTGTGCTTATTTCTCCTATGTAATCTCACTGATATTGCATCTTTGTTATCCTTCACATGAAAGAAGTCATCTTGGAAGGATCCAATTAGATTTCTTTGGTTCTCCTAGTCCTCTACCAAACTGTGTACAACTACCTCTTAGTTTACCTCCATTTGTTTCAATGTTTGCCTCTCCGTTTTCATATAAGTGGAAAAATGAAATTGCTCATCCTCTATCTTGACCATGCAGCCCCATGGTCCTGTCACCATTGCATGGGACCTAACCTTTTCCCTCCTCTGACTTGCCACAAAATCCTGTTATTATTCTCCTACTGTTGTGGTTGGCACATTTGGATCATTGGTGTAATCTGGGCCTAAGTCTGCTCTCCCCCCATCTGCCACAAAAGTGTGGCGTGCTTTTTCCTATCTACTGACACTTTTGGATATTTGGGTTGTAATCGTTAAATGGTGAGTTGCTTTAGAAGTAGGGATTGTCTCTTCAACCTCTACCTTTACCCTTACCCTGTGTTCTCATAGCCATTGGTCTTCTACCCCTTTCCACATTCTCTCTTCTACCAACATTCATAGCTGTTTTTCAAACTCCTAACATGGTTGAGGTGTAGACAGGAGTGATTCCATCTCTAGCTCGTGATTGATGTGCCCCCGTTGAATTCAAAACAAGGGAAGGGTTGGTCACCTGGACCGAGGAAAATTATTACAGAGGCACAGGCCCTTGCTTCCATTGAGCTTATTCCCTGAGAATGAAACAGACATACGGCTAACATTATTCCCAACTCTAAAGGTATGCTTCCTCTAGAGTCTAAACATATGAACATCACAACTATGTTTCCATTCCTAGAAATTTTAGGATTTAAACAATAGACACACACAAGAATATTAAGGCTTCATAAAGGATAATATCGATAAGTCTGTTTGCATTCCTAGAAATTTCAAGAGTCAAATAATAGAGACACACACAGGAATATTAAGGCTTCATAAAGGAGAATATCGATAAGAAGGAAACATTTACCAGCTAAAAAATTAGTCTAGGAAAATAATAGTTGTAGGATATGGATTTAATTTGGTGATTTCTTGTCCATCAATTGTGGAAATATTTGTGCCTCATAAAAAATGGTAGCCTACATATCTAAAATCTGCAAATTATTGCATGTATTTGCATGTAATGTTAGGAAAAGCAGGCTCTCGTATGTAACCGCTCAAACCATTACCATATTGAAGAATATCCACAAGTTTCCCATAGAGATTCCATACTGAAAGAGGCCAAAGAATGAAACAGACATAAGCCTAACACCATTCCCAAGCTCTAAAGCTATGTTTCCTCTGAACATATGAACATAACAATTTTTTTTCCATTCCTAGAAATTTCAGGATTCAAATAATAGACACACACTCACATGAATATTAAGGTTTCGTAAAGGAGAATATCGATAAGAAAGAAACAATTTCCAACTAAAAAAATTAATCGAGGAAAATAATAGTTCTACGATACAGATTTAATTTGGTGATTTGTTGTGCATCAATTGTGGACAAATTTGTCCGTGATAAAAAAATTGTAGTCTACATAGAAAATGCATAATAACCCTAAAAAATTATTAACAAATGAATGATATGATCATTTTATTGTTTAATCAGAGAAATTAATTTATAAATACATTTAGATATTATTTTAAAACTGAAATATAATTTTAACATAAATACATAAACCCATCCCATATGGTCCTTACAAAAACTACATCTAGTGGATATATTTTGAACAATATTTAACCTTAATATCATACATAAAAACAGAAATTTACTCACTATTTTTTTTTTCAAACTCATTAAATCCACCCATTTCCAATGCTCTCCTACTACCGTTATACCCTTTGGCTACAAACATTCTATTAGTCACGCCAAGTGTTCTATTTGGACAATATCGTAGCTTTACTCTTCCCATTCTTAAATGTGTCAAAATGTGAACTTCCACTCAAGCTTTACCCCTAATGCCTATATCATTGGCTAGATATAGAGAGAAGAGGTATCAATCTTCCCATGGTTTATATCACCACATGGTCTATAAAGCATTGAACAATGCCAGTTTTGGGCACTTCAAGCCACATGATGCAAGGCATGCTTCATTCTCTCATAACCTGTTAGAGTGTAGCTTGTTTCTTCATCTTCTAATTCATTCTAAGAAGGGTCCCCTCCTCCTCCCAAAACTTTCATATTGTAGGAACTTCTAATGCCTATGAAAAAGGACACACAAACAAAAATGGTTGTCGTCAATGCAATAAAAATTCCTACAACTGCCCTAGGGCTCAGTCCAAAATTCCTCTGAACTTGAGTTCCTGCAAGAGGAGGCCCACAGAGCCTATTTCCTACAAATGACTCATTGCCAAAACTTTGTGAAAACACTAGAATGGGTCCAGTGATATTGTTAAGAGACAAATTTAAACTTGATAAATTCATATGAACAAGGCGAATATATAGTGAATATATGCTATTATTTCTCTGGTCTGTTGTTGTCCCATGTCAACACGATGTATTTAAGGTCGGGCCTAAAATCTTGGTGGCAGAACTTACTCTATCCCAATGTATCCACGTCGGTCTTTTGAAGCTCTACCAGGAACAATGTGGGCGTGACTGCGAAAATCTCAGCATCGATGGATAAATGCCCCTTCTGCCCTTGCTCTAATCCCTTCAAATTCACCTTGAACCCCTTCAATTTCTTGAAGCTAAACCGAAACATACTAGTAATATCCTCTAGCTTTGAAATTGTGCTCGACGCTGGCTGTGTCGATGTCAACCTCGATTCCTTATCCTGCTTCAAGACATCATCCTTGAATATTCCACAGAGATTGAACCCTGAAGAGAGTGAGATTATGTCGAAGGCATTCAGGCAGGTTGACTTCAGGCCATAAAAGGTTGAGTCGACATCGTTGCGGAGTCTGACAATGATGTCAGTTTCATATTGCGGAATTTGAAACCCTGAAGGAACCAGGGGACCTCCATCAGTCGTGGAATGGTGATCCTCGTATGTGGATTAGGGTCTAGAAGTTGGAGGACAAGTCGTCGTGCTGCCTGAGAAGGTTGAATAAACCACCACACTGTAATTGTGGTGAGGATTCTTATTTATAATTAAACAGAGATAATTACATACTAATTTCATATCAATTAGCAGAGAAATTTACATAATTTACTCCTAGAATTAAGGGACAGTGCTGTCATGAATGTCAGGCCTTAATTTCTGTATGGCAGGCCTTAATTTTTGTATGGCAGGCCTTTGATGAAGGCAAATTATCCTCAACACCCCCCCGCAAGCTGAGCATCAGATTGGAATGAACGTGAAGCTTGGATCGGAAAAATTCAAAAAGGGGTCGAGGAACACTTTTTGTGAAGATGTCGGCAACCTGTAGATGAGAGGGCACATATTGCGTGTGAAGTTTTCCAGCGACAACAAGTTCGCGAAGAAAATGATAGTCTAATGCAACATGCTTGGCTCGCTTGTGAGAAACTGGATTGGAGCTCAAAAAAATAGCACTCTTGTTGTCGCATAAGAGAAGAGGCCGTTGTGGAAAGAGAACCTGGAGGTCACGAAGGAGATGCGTAAGCCAAATAAGTTCGGCAGCAGTGTTTGCAAGAGCACGATATTCAGATTCACAACTGGAACGAGATACAGTAGGTTGCTTCTTAGCACTCCAAGAGACCAAATTGTCACCAAGATAAATAGAGTAGTGAGAGGTAGAGCGACGAGTGTCTGGACAGCCTGCCCAGTCAGCATCAGAGTAAGCAACTAGAGCACCAGGAGTAGCAGATGAGCGAAATGTAAGGCCAAAATGGAGGGTGCCCTTGACATAGCGAAGAATACACTTAACAGCAAGAAAGTGATCTTCAGTTGGAGCATGCAAAAATTGACTAACAGAGTTGACAACATGAGCAATGTCTGGGCGCGTGATGGTCAAGTATTGTAGTGCTCCAACGAGAAACCTGTAAAGAGTGGGATCAGAAAACAGAGGGCCATCAGCAAACAAGTGTTGGGAGACAACCATGGGAGTATGGACAGGTTTACTGTCAAGTAACTGAGCGCGAGTAAGAATATCCTGTGCATATTTCAGCTGACTGAGAAAGAGACCTTCTGCAGTTGGCGAAGCTTCAAGGCCAAGAAAGTAACTGAGAGGACCCAAATCTTTAGTGGCAAACACAGAATTTAGTTTACAAATAAAGTTGTCAAGAATAGAGGTGTTGTTGCCAGTAACAATAATGTCATCAACATAAAGAAGCAAATAGATAATGTCAGATTGCTTATGAAAGACAAATAGAGAAGGGTCAGCCTGGCTGCAATAGAAACCAAGTTGAATAAGAAAAGAGCTGAAGCGTTGGAACCAAGCACGAGGAGCTTGCTTGGGACCATATAGAGCTTTCTTTAACAGACATACATGATTAGGAAAGCGAGGATCAATGTACCCAGGCGGCTGTTCCATATAAACATTTTCAGTGAGAGTGCCATTGAGGAACGCATTCTTGACGTCAAGTTGACGAATATACCACTTGTTGGTAATAGCAAGAGAAAGCACAACACGGACAGTAGTGGCCTTGATAACAGGAATAAAGGTGTCGGTGTAATCAAGACCAGGTACCTGGGTATATCCTTTGGCAACAAGGCGAGCTTTGAATCGCTCAATGGATCCATCAGGAAGATATTTGGTCCGGAACACCCATTTGGAGCCCACAATATTGGTGTTTGCAGGTCGAGGAACCAAAATCCAGGTGCGATTATTTTGCAGAGCGTGAACTTCTTCATCCATGGCAGCAAGCCAGGCAGGATTCCTAGCAGCAGATTTGAATTCTTTAGGTTCAGTGGAGGAAAGAAGAGCAGAAATAAGTCCAGATGAGCCCAAGACACCAAGGTTTGCTGGATGACGAGTTTTGAAAATACCAGCTTTAGCTCGTGTGATCATAGGGTGAGACCCTAGCGAAATTGTTGGCGCAGGAACATGAGGAGCAATCCGTGCCTCAGTGGGAGGTGGACTAGAAGCTGGTGGTGATGAAGAGGGACCTGCAAAGGAATCAGTAGCCTGCAAAGATTCTTCCACTGGATCAGTACAGATAACACATGGGTTAAATCCGGATTGAGTAATATGCAGAGAATGTGGTGGAGGGGATGACGGAGAAGGGTAAGTATGTAAAATACGAGGTTCCAGAAAGTGGGAAAATTGTAGAGAAGAAAGGGGCTGAGCATGAGAGGTATCGATGAAAGGGAAATGATTTTCATCAAATTGAGCGTGTCGGGTGATATAGAGCCGAGAGGTGACGGGGTCAAGGCAACGAAACCCTTTATAAGAGGGACTGTAACCCAAAAAAATGCAGGGAATGCTGCGTGGGGAAAATTTGTTAGGCATATAAGCACGTAAACAAGGATAAACACGACAACCAAAGGGATGGAAATTTTCATAATTTGGAGAAGAACCATATAAAAGTTCAAATGGTGACTTACCTCCAAGAAGCGGTGTTGGCAACCGATTGATGATGTAAGCTGCAGTGCTGAAAGCGTCAACCCAGAAGCGAGGAGAAAGGTGAGAGTGAAAAAGAAGGGCTAGGCCAGTCTCGGTCACGTGGCGGTGTTTGCGTTCAGCACGACCATTTTGGGCGGGTGTATAGGGACAGGAAAGCTGATGGTGAATGCCGGATGTATGAAGATGAGTTTGAAAGCTAGTGCTAGTGAATTCACCTCCGCCATCACTTTGAAAAATTTTAATGCGAGCAGAATATTGAGTTTCCACAAATTTTTGAAATTGAGTGAAAACATTATAAAAGTCAGATTTGAATTTTAAAGGATAAAGCCAAGTGAATCGTGAATAATCATCAATGAAAATAACATAATAGACAAACCCCAAATTGGATTTGACGGGGGAAGGGCCCCATAAGTCGCAATGAATAAGATCTAATACATGAGACGACCTATGTTCATTACGTGAATAAGGCAAGCAATGATTTTTCGCAAGTTGACAGGTACTGCATAATTTGGGAGAGGGCGATGAAGACGTAAGATAAAGAAGCCCTTGTTTATTTAAATGTGAAATAACAGAGTGATTTACATGTCCAAGGCGAGCATACCATAAATCATAGGAAGCATGTAAAGATTTATTTTTAAGGATAGAAAAGAAAGCAGAGTTGCTACGCTCCAGCACATATAGGCCGCCATCTCTCTTACCGGTTGCTACCACCTTTCCCGTTTGAAGATTCTGAATAGAGAAAAGATTATTAGTAAAAGTAACAGATAAGGGAAAATCAGAGGTTAATTTACTAATTGACAGAAGATTTTTGGTGAGATAGGGAACAACCAAGACATCTAATAAATGAATATTTGGAGTAGGAGAGAGGGTACCAATATGTGTAATGGGTAAGGAGGCACCGTTTCCCACAATTACAGAATCCTTACCATTGTACTGAGTGGACTGGTCCAAGTGAGATGGGTCATTAGACATATGGGCTGAAGCTCCAGTGTCCAAGAACCAATCAGAGACCGCTGCATCATTGAGAGAACAGGAACTGGTGAAGGCTTCGGCAAGATGAGCAGTTGACTCACTGCGGACATACCTCTGATTGCAGCGATCAACATAATGGCCATCAAGGCGGCAGATTTGGCAGCGGGGAGGGCGACGTCCTGGACCAGAGGAATGACGACCACGATTTGCAGAGTTACCATGACCACGATTTGCAGGGGTTTGGCCACGGAAGTTGCGGAAGGAGCTGCGCTGGGTTGACCGTTCAGGACCACGACTCGCAGCTGTGAACGCGGCAGCAGGAGGAGCAGTGGGCTCGAGTGACTTTTGGAAAATCTCAAAGCTCTCAGCTTTGGAAACTAGGTCGACAAAGCTGGGAAGAGGCGTGAGCGCCATCTGCGCAGTGGAGAAGCTGGAGAAATCAGTGCCGAGGCCACGGAGAAACCAGTGCACCTTATCAGTGCCATCAACGGGCCGACCAATTGCATGAAGGTGATCGCAGAGGGCTTTGAACGCACGAGCATAGTCGGAAAAAGATTTGGTGCCGCGTTTCATCAACGGAAGTTCGTCCTTGAGATGGATTTCGCGGGCCTTCGAACAGTGGTTGAAGGTGTTCTCCAGAGCAAGCCAAACCTCACGTGCAGTAGAGAGGCCAACAACCTCTGCCAGGGCTTCCTCGGTGAGGGAGGAACGAAGAAGGCAGAGAAGACGTTGATCTGCAGATTTGCACTCTAGGTGCTTGTCATTGGGTGTCTGAGAAGTAGCAGGATTAAACTGAGGGGGCGGTACGATGGTGCCATCAACATAACCCAACAAATTTTGACTCTCAAGAAGAGGAAGAAGTTGACTCTTCCAAAGGAGATAATTGGTGGAGGAAAGTTTAATGGTGATCATATGAATTAAGGTGTTGAAAGGAAGAAGGGAGGTTTCGGTAGCCATGGGGAGGAAAGGATAGAACAACAAAAAAAACTGGCAGAAGGAAGCAAGAAACAAGCTGCAAACCACTACCTAAAACTTCAAATTGAACGTTCCTTGTTCTTGCAAGCTCAATCAGCTCCGAACACAGGTCAACAGCAGCTCAATAGCTCTCGGATGGCAGTTGTCTTCTTTCTCCACACTTGACCACCGATCAACCTTCAAACTGCACACAAACAGAACCTGAAATCTGATACCATGAGAAGGTTGAATAAACCACCACACTGTAATTGTGGTGAGGATTCTTATTTATAATTAAACAGAGATAATTACATACTAATTTCATATCAATTAGCAGAGAAATTTACATAATTTACTCCTAGAATTAAGGGACAGTGCTGTCATGAATGTCAGGCCTTAATTTCTGTATGGTAGGCCTTTGATGAAGGAAAATTATCCTCAACACTTCCTAGGAAAACCAGGTCGAGCACTTAAATTTCCCTTTATAGATCTTCTTATACATCACCATCAGATTCGTGCCCTGGAATGATAGGTAGCCCACCAAGAGCATGAATTGTATAACCCAGCACGACCAGATGTCTACCTTGGTGACATCGTAGCCCTTTCTGGTAATGAACTCTGGTGCGACATAAGACGGTGTGTCGCACGCCGTGTGGAGAAGGTCGTCCCACCAGAATTGCATAGAGGCTGAAGTCGAAGATCTTCACGAACCCTTTCTCGCCTAATAACAAGTTCTCCAGCTCCAAATCCCGGTGGTACACACCCCGGCTATAGCAGAAATCCACCGTGCTAATCAATTCTTGAAAATACTTCCTCCCCTCCTCCTCTTCTAGTATCTCCTTTTCAACAACCTTGTTCAAGAGCTCTTTGCCCTTAACATACTCCATGATGAAGTAAATATTGGTCTTTCTTTCCATGACTTCATGGAGTCGAACGATGTCGGGGTGCCGAACCAGTCTCATAACTGATATTTCCATTTTAATCTTCTTTATCATGCTTACCTTGAGGATCTTTTCCTTGTCCATGGATTTAATGGCCACGTTATCGCTTTCGCTTATCTTCAGATTTCTAGAATAGTAGACCTTGGTGAACATCTCTTTCCCCAACAGGCGCCCTAATTCATACCTCCCCATCAGAATATTGTGCTTCACCTTCATCCCTGCTACTGTCAACCAGGTAATCCTATATTTCCCTTTTTCCAATAGAGAAGTAGAAAAACCATCAGTTCTGAAAAAACCAGTGAGTGCCATGTTTCTATTTCCGTTGTCACTATTAAATAACCGACCCCATATCTGACTTCCACTCCCTTGGCTTGGACGATTTCCGACACCCAAAGCCATGCAAGTCTCTAGGGCATAAAATCCATGATGATCACTCCTTTGCCTGCATTGTGTTCAGAAGGAAAAGAACGAAATTTTTTCTTGCCATTATGAAAATGACCGAAAATGGCCGAAGGGGATTAGAAGGAATTGGATACAAACCATAAAAGTGGTAGTTTTGGCTGAAGAAATTAGGATCCGATGGAATAAATTAAGGAGTTGGTTGACATTTATAGAGTTGGTGGTGAAATCTAACGGTCGAAAATTATTAAATCATCTAACAATATATCTAAAGGTGTAGACCAGTACACGGTGACATCCAGGGACATCCAGGGGAGTTGTTTTTAAAGAGGAACTTCGTATGATGTAATTATTTTTCAAATATATTATTATGTTAATTTTTAACCGATTATCATAAAATATTACTTGATTTAATTTATTTTCAAAATATAAATAAATAAGAATGAAAATATTTTTAATTTTTTTCAAAACATCAATAAATAAGAATTAAATGTGCTACATAACTTGAATGCAGACCATATAGGAGTGATACTAGGAGTTTAGTGCATGTTAAAAAACATTTCAAATTCAAGTTTGAATACGATCCAAATTCTAAGAAAGGAGTAGAAATGATATATAAACGTTGATGAACTTGAGAATCTAGAGTGCTACTGCAGTTTTAATGAAGAAATGATATACTTATTTTTCAAGTAAGTAGAGGAATGTTATTTACTAAAGGAAAACATTAAACCGTGGGAACGCACAATATAAGTTATGATAATGGATTTTAATATAATGGGTAATTGCTAGTTTGGGATTAATTGAATTTTTAATATTTATTTTAGGGTAAATTTTGTAATTGTTTTATTAAACAAACTCATGTCAAATAATAATTGATGTAAAAGTTTAATTTTATTTAGAAGTTGAATGTAAGGAGTAATTGAGTAGTAATTGTAGTAATTGTGTAGTGTGTATCATCTTATGAATAGAGAAAATGTGACATAAATTTGTGGAATTAAACATTGAGGTAGTTATTAGGGTGCTAAGTGTACTCATATGCAAACTTGAAGTGGAATCAGAGAATTTGAGTCTTCGATTAAGGGGAAATTTATATGGATAATTCTCAAAAGGTTGGGATAATATCATAAAGTTGGGACCAAGTTATAATGAAGAGAGAGTTTAACAATTTGATGAATCATGTAGGTGAAAATGATTCTTAGTAAACTAATGAGTACAATAGATGGAATTCATGTATCTCAGTAATGGATTTATTTTTATATATACATCAATTATCAATTGTTTGCGAGAAGAATCAAAGTAAAAAAAGGAAAAATAAGATGACTCCATGACAAAAGAAGATGACAACAAAAAAGTTGATAACAAAAATAACGATCGAGTATGAAAGAGAAAAGAGAATATCGGGATGAAAGAAGATGATGGAAAAGAGAACAATGCAATAAAAAGGAGAATGATGAAAGAATATTATGCAAAGAGAGAATAATGCAACAACAAAGAAAATGACAATATGAAAGAAGATGATGATAGAGAGAATGATGCATGGGAAAATGAATCATGAAGATATAATGAAAGAATAAATATGGTGAACATGGAAGGAAATGAAGAAGAAAGAAAAGAAAAAAGGTAATAATAATAGTACTTTGTCAATGCAAATGTAGATATAGATGAATACCATATAAAATAAAATATAGATGCAGATGAAAACAACGTTCGTAAAAGTGTAATGCCTCCTAATGTTTTTTGGATGATGGAAAGATAATGAGCTTGATTTTAATATGAGAAAGATTGGCCCAAATGAAAGTTTGTAATTGTATGACCTGAATCAATGACATTGTAAACTTAAGGAGGAATGCATACTCCCAAAATATACTATTATAAGAAATTTGTGATAATCTAATTTTTTTTTTTGTAAAAAACACTTTGTAAAAGAAGGTTTATGGTCAATGAAAATAAATAGTGTTTGTGGTAAGTAGAAACCACATAAATAAATTTTAATGTGATGTGTTGTTTTTCAAAAGAAAAAAACTAGAAAAGGAACTTGATGTAATGTGTTATTTGTGGTAAGAAGAAACCTCTTGAGGTTTTTATGATTGCAATTGTTAAGAGTAATCCACTGCAAAAACATATAGGTGTAATGGTTATAGGTCAACCAAATAAAAACGATGATGATTACTGGTCAAGAGGTACAGGAAGCAAAATTTTTATGTTTTTGGAGTTACAAGATTAGAATTGAAGAAGACTCTGGATGAGGAATGTATAAGTCTAAAGTGTAGGTTTTAACCCTGTAAATAAATTATGTACAAACAAAATCTTAAAAACAGAAAATAAACAATAACGAGAGCATAAAACATAAAACATATATACATAGATATTTTCTCCAGGATCCCAAACCGGGACTACCAACTTGATTTTTCATTATATTCCTTTCAATGTTACAACAAATATATATACATGTTGAAGCATTCATAAACCCCAATCTATTAACCCTGGATTAGAACATAATTGTAGTTCCCTTAACCAGATCTAGAAAATACCATGAGCAGCAAACCACCATGCCCAAAACCATGTGCAAACACATGCACAAAACCATAGGCGGGTACACCCACCTAATATAGGGTCCAAAAAAAGTTTCTTGGGGCGCTGCCTCAGACCCCATGCAGGGGGGTTACTGCTCCCCTGCGAACCCTCCTTGTTGTGCCCAACGCAAGCGTAGGGGGTCTACCAACCCCCTCTTACCCCCCACTTCATGCCTGCTTCAAGTCATGGAAAGAATATCACATACACCCAACATTCTCCCATGTGTTGTTCCCTTTCCACAGGGGGCCATAGGAGAGCTTAGTAAGTGGTCCCACCCTGCAACGCCTATTATTTTTCTACACCAAGAGAACTTCTCAGTGATCACATATTTTTTCAATGCATCTACAACATTCTTCAATGTGTCCACCTTTACTAGCAACACCTTTTTGTCCTCAACCATGTCTCTCACAAAGTGATACTAAACATCAATGTGCTTTTTCTTTGAATGATAAGCAAGGTTCTTAGCCAAGAAAATTGCACTTTTCCTATCATAGTCTATCCCTATAGTTCGTTGCACCAACCCCATACTTGAACACAATCTCTGCAACCAAACTGTTTCCTTTCTTGCATGAGTAACAGATGTCATGTATTCTGCCTTTGTACTTGAAAGAGCCACTACAGATTGTATTTTACTGATCCAACTGACTGCTCCTCCAAATAGGCTAAACACATACCCACTTGTAGTTTTTATTTATTTACCATACCTATGGTTTAATTATATTTTATTTATTCACCATACCTATTTTATAAATATGGTATTTTTCCCATGGTATTTATCCCATGGCATTAAAATGGTATTTCCCCATAGGGTTCACCTAAATAAAACTTCTTTTTAAGTTTTCTTTAAATATAAAGAGGTTTATGGAGTAAATATAAAAAAGGTTTTATTTATTTACCATAACTCCAGCAAATAAATTAAAATATACCCATAGTACATTTCAGCTATTTACTTACATTACATTTATTTATTTACCATACACCCCCTAAATAATTTACCATACCTCTAGAGTAAGTATAAAAAGATATTTTATTTATTTACCATAGTCTCAGTAAATAAATAAAAATATACCCATAGTACATTTCAAATATTTACTTACATTACATCTACACATCTCCTTATACAAATCTCCTTATACTCGGACATATCAAAAGTTTACATTACATCTACACATCTCCTTATACTTCGATATATCAAAGGTTTACATTACATTTCTCACATTACATCTACAAATCTCCTTATACTCCAACATATCAAAAGGTTATTCTCACATTACATCTACACATCTCTATATACTCGGTTGTAGAGAACCTCTCAGTGCAATAAAAGGTTTTTAGGGGTTAAATAATGTGATTTTTAGAGATATTTTCCAATACATAGTTAAATTAAGGGTAATGTTTAATAAGCCACAAAGGCATGTTAGAAGGTCATTGAGTGAAGCCCCTATGTGTTACCTAACAAAAAGAAATGAAATATCATTTTTTATACTTGAAACCATAACAATATAGTTATATATTTTAATATTGTGCTATAAGATTAGGCACGTTATTATAGTTTGTTAGAAAACGTTTAATATATTGTTTTATATTTAATACTAAAATTAATTTAGTATTGAAATGCGTTATTACACAATATCAAATAATACATTAAACACAAAAACAAGAATATTAAGATTTTCTTCATAAACTTAGATATACTGTTCATAAAATACAAAAATTATGGAAAGGAAAAAACATAGGAAAAAAGTTTAAATCTAAAAATAATTTATAATAATAATAAAATTTAATAAATGTATACATTATTTATTTATAGGCAAACCTCACATATGATTTTAATAGCAGCCTTTAAAATATGAAAGTGTGGATTTGAAATGGTTATTTTTTATATTTAATGTTATAATATTGTTGCTTTTGTTTTTATCTAGATCTAATAGTGGAAATAATACTGGAAATCCTGAAATTATTCACCATTAGATAAGGTTTAATTTCAATAAGTGCTTAACTTAGAGCCAAAGGAAATTTTAAAGTAATTCTTTTAAAGGAGTTAGATCTAATAGTGGAAATAATATTCGAAATTCTGAAATTATTCACCATCGGATAAGGTTTAATTTCAATAAAGGCTTAACTTAGAGTCAAAGGAAATTTTAAAGTAATGCTTTTAAAGTAGTTCCTAAAAGTATGGTTACATTAACTTTATATAATTATTAAGTTTTAAAATGTTTTAACATGTGTGGCATTTCTCAAATTACAAAGTAGTTTGAAGTGATTTTGATGTTTACATTTTTTTTCACACTCAGGAATTATATTAAGAGAAATATTAATTTAATTTTAAACAAAGATTGAAAACCAAGTTTCAAAATCAGTTATAATTAAAATTTTATCAATAATCAATATTTAAATAATTTAAATAAATATGTTAATGAAATTTATTTAATATTTTATATAAATATGTTGATGTAAATGTGATAATTTTTTTTTTTTAAGTAATATTCAATCAACATAATATAAAATTTTATTTAATTTTAAATAAATATGTTAATGAAATTTATTTAATATTTTATATAAATATGTTGATGCAAATGTGATACTTAATAATTTTTTTTAGTTATATTCAATCAATATAATATAAAATATTATTTAATTTTTATAAATAATATATTATTTATATGTAGAGTTATATTATTTTGTTTTAAAATTTATAATCAATATTATGAATTTTAACTAAAGAATCAATAAAATATTATATATATATCAAATTTTATTTTCTTAAATAGAGAATATTATTGTTGTTGTTGTAAGCTTGGTAGTACTCCTTTTTCATTCATTTTAAAGTCATTATAGAGCTAGATTTACCAGTTTGGCGGCCTCAACCCGCCCTGACGGGAAACTGAGTCTGTTTGGCACCTGTTGGCATGGTATGCCATCCAAAAAAATAATGTCTTAAGTCTGTCATACCAAGAAAACAATGCCTAGATATTCACACATACACAATTGTTTACAGATTGACTATCAAATCTACTGAACACTTGAAATTTAAATGCTAGCTTCATATAACTAATTTAAACAAAAAGGTAGATAATAGTCATAAACTATATAGCCTCGTTTAGAACCGAGCCCGACTCCATAGGTGTCGAGTCCTGAATCGAGGTGTTAGCCTGCTCATATGGCTTGGCAATACATGAGAGGTGGTGCTCAATACATTCAAGGCGCCCGTCTTGTTTCCTCAACTGAAACTTAATCTTATCAAGCTCAATCTTATAATCTGGGAAGTCCTGGGCTAATGCCACTAGGCTCATTGAAATGTGCTCCAAGGCTTTGCCAAGGATGCTCTTCATTGACCAGTAGAGATGCACGGTATGTCTGAATTGCATTAATCTTCCTCTGGTTTGGCTCGAGTTCGGAATTAGACCTCTCCACTCCTTTGTATCCATGTCATTCTCAGCATGCTTATTTATATCCTCTTCCCACTTTTCAATGATCTTTTTTATCTTTGTTGTAGTGTTTTCATGGTAGGTTGTTGTTGCTTCTTGAATCACATCAATTGTCGGCCTCCGACCTCTTGGCTTGCTCGGGTGGGAGCTAGGTTCACCTTCTACAACCTTCCCTTTATCCTTCTTGCCACGACCACAAACAACAAGGCTTTTGGAGTGGCCACAAGCTGCGGGGCTTTTGGAGCAACCACGAGTTGTGGGGCTCTTGGAGCGATCCATCCCTCGAGCCATCCCACAGTCTGGAACCAAGTGACCTGTCCAACCAATCAACCAAAGATGAAACTCCAAATAATTTACATTAGCTAAGGTCCTAATATTCCAGTTATCATAACAAAGGTGTCTCGATGGTTTCTTCTCTGAATTTTCCCCAACCCATGCCTTTGCAGAACCCTCTCTTTCAGATCCTACTCACTATCAGGCCCCTCCTATCCTAGAAGGATGCACTCTCTCCAACAGGTACTCCTAGTCCCCCAAGGGTTCCCACCAAATTTTAAATTCTAGACCTCTAAATTAATAGAGATGGTGTCAATGCCTTTTTCTTGGGTCTAAGTAGACTTCACTTGCCCACGCCCCTTGCGCACAGAGCCCCAATAGCTTGGGGTGAAATTAACCAGTGTGACCTCTGATATATCCCCTTGCGAGGAATGGTCTTTGACGCTATACACAAACTGGGTTTCCAGAGACCCCCACCGATCCATCCTAGAGGTAACCCACTCGGCAGACTGAAAATCAGATGCATGTAGAACCCATACCCAAATCCTAAAGCTACACTGAGGTAGAGATCCATGAGAACCTCATCCTTCCCCCAAACTAGGCTCTGCTCACCCCTATCCCTCGAGAGACTATACTAGTCCCATTTTCTCCCATTTGGCTTCCACAGAGCCCGACCGAACTCATAACACATATCCATGGAAAGAACATAGTAGAAAGAACAATGTACATACCTGAAATTCGCAGAGTAGGATGAGCAATGGAGGTCTCTTGTCTTGCGGTCTCGCGTGCACTAGCGTTTGCCTTCATAAACAGAGCCCCATGCCTTCTCCCGCCCTGTTTTATTTCCCATGCGTGGGCCACTATCTCGCCACCTCATCATCATCTGCATGCAGTAGTACCGCATGCCACCCTTGCCACTCATGTGGATGATGGTGAGCTTCAACTCCGAGGCCACTATCATAAATTCTGATAGGAAGGCCAATTTGCCTCATTACACCCCAATTGAAGGTAAATTGAGATTATTATTATTATTATCAACAATATATATTTATTTTAATTTGTAAAAATTAAATTCTTTTAAAAAAAATTCTCTTAAAAATATTATATTCTCATATAAGCCCATGTCATTTTTGCATAAGAAACAAAAAAACACATGATGATAATGTGAAAAATAAACAAGACCAATAAAAAAACTCAACAATGATATAATTATTATGTAAATTTAAAGAAATAAATTTTTAAATACATTATTTAATATTATTACAGTTGGAAATAATTAATATTATTTGTATATTAATGGAGAAATGGTTACATTGTCGTAACGTACCTCCTTAGTTTAGGATTACTTCCTAGAATATAGGAGTATGGTTACAACCTCCTACTTCTTTGCTATGTACTTATAGATGTATCTTTTTGATTAATGGATGTAGAGTGATCTCTCCATTTGATTGCAGTCTCCAGGTGCAGTACTCACCTGTGAGCTGCAACTCCTTCTTTTTCAATTCAGTGTGTTTTTTATCTTGGTATTAGAGCTCAGAGTAGGGGGAGCCCGATTTTTTTTTTTTTTTTAGAGCTTTATTGGCTACAGAGCCGTAGTGGCTGAGGTGTACACAGGAGCTTTGTGCTCACAGGAGCTTCATGCTTGTAGGAGCAGGTGGACTACAGCAACACCTAACCCATCGGTCTCGGATGATTGATCATCTCTGAGCAGAAGAGAGGGTTGGCAAACTTTTGTCGCTTCCAGTCACACCGAGAAGCGCAATTGGTGCAACTGTTAGGGCCATACCCACGCCAGCGCGCTGAAACACGGGATTGGTGCGTATGTACAAGGCATACCCGCGCCAAATTCGGGCCTCGCATCGATTTTCATTTGGGCACAGATTTTTAGTCTCAGAAAAGTGCCAGCCTCTTTCTATTTGGAAAGATCTGCAACTTATGCAGATCGGACTTGCCCGGTGGTGGCACATTGAAGTTCTGGATTTGCCCGGTGGTGGCATATTGAAGTTCCGGATTTTCCCAATTGTGGCAGATCGAACTTGCCCAATGGTGGCACATTGAAGTTTCGGATTTGTCCGGTGGTGACAGATCGGACTTGCCCGGTGGTGGTACATTGAAGTTCCGTATTTGCCCGGTGGTGGCAGATCGGACTTGCCTGGTGGTGGCACATTGAAGTTCCGGATTTGCTCGGTGGTGGAAAATCAGACTTGCCTGGTGGTGGCACATTGAAGTTACAGATTTTCCAGGATTTGTGGCAGATCAGTGGTCAGGATCTAGTATGTATTGATTTTTTTTTTAGTGTATCCTACAATTATTCAGTTGGGTAGAATTATTCATCGGAAGATCTAAAATTTTATCAGTCTAGTATGAATAATAGTACAAAATCGTATCTCCACGAGTCTGGAAAACTTGATGGATCTAATTTCACCAATTGGAAGTTCAAGATACAGACATTACTTGAAAGCGAAAATGCGTGGTTGATTGTCATAGGAAATGAGCAGAGACCAAATTTGGTAACAGGAACATCTGCACAAGAACAAGACTAGGATAAAAGGGAGAACAAAGAAAAAGTCATACTAAAGATGTCTGTCAAGGACAATATTATCCCACATATTAGAGATGGAAAATTGTCCACTGAGATTTGTACGACGATCAAGAATCTATACCAGACACAGAATACAAATCATGTCTTGTCACTCAAAAGCAAGCTGTTTGCTATGAAGATGGAGGAAAATGAGTCTGTTGCTGGATTCATTACTAGAGTTAAATACCTGAAGGACAGATTGGGAGATATCGGAGAAAAAGTGTCCGATTCCGATCTGGTCACGATCACGTTGAATGGAATGAAAGATGAATATCAGATGTTCATCATAGGATTGGCAGCAAGGGAGAAAGTCCCTGCATTTGAAGAGTTGACAGAGATTTTGCTACAAGAAGAAGAGCGGCAACAAAATCTGAAACCATAGAGCAATGATCTTGCTCTGATGGCAAAAAGGCGACAGTATAGAGGGAAGCAGCCACAGCAGCAACAACAACCACAACAACAGCAGCAACAGAGAGGAGCTAATATGTTTCAAAAGAGACCATTTAAAGATATGTCTGCTAACAATTTTACCAGTAAGAAATGTTTTTACTGTGGAAAAAATGGCCATCAGATTAAAGATTGTTATAAGAGGCAGACAGATGAAGCGAGGAATAAACATAGAAAGCACAAAGGTTACTTTTTTTAGGAAGATGAAGACCATAGCTACGAACTTCGACTATTTATAGCTGATTGTGCCCTTTCAGCTTCTAAGGGAGATGAGGAAGACATATGGTATGTCGATTCTGGTGCATCCTCACATATGACAGGTAAGAAGGAATGGTTTTAATTTCTTGAAGAAACTTCATGTGGGTCGAAAATTTATCTAGGAGATGATAGCGGATGTGAGATGGAAGGGTATGGTGATATTCTAGTAAAGTTACCTAGTGGTGACATTAGACATCTTAAGAATGTATTAAATGTGCCCGGAATTAAGAAAAACTTGATCTCTGTATCTATGATAACTGATCAGGACATGCAAGTTGAATTCTTCAAGACTCGTTGTGTCATAAAGGATAGCAAGATGGAAACTGTTGCAACAGGAGTGCGCGTGGGGAGCCTTTACAAAATAGATGTGAAAAGAATGCCACAGCAAGCCATGGTTGCAACAGGATCGACAGCCGAAAACCTCTGGCACTAGAGATTCAGTCATCTTAATCTGCAAGACCTCATTCTACTTCAGAGAAAAGGTATGGTCGATGGACTCCCTATTTTCGATAGTGTTCAGTTGGATTGTGATGGATGTGCATTAGGGAAAATGCATACAGAAGAATTTCCTTTGCATGTTCATAGAAAGGAAAGAGATATTCTAGAGCTGGTGCATACAGACATATGCAGACCTATGCAAACCAGGTCACTAGGTGGTGCATATTATTTCCTTTTGCTTACTGATGATTGCACTAGATTCTCTTGGATATATTTTTTGAGTAAAAAGAGTCAGACCTTTCAATATTTTAAAGAGTTTAAATCTATGGTAGAAAAGTAGACAGGAAAATGCATAAAAATTCTCCACTCAGATCAAGGGGGAGAATACAAGTTGGGAGAGTTCATGAATTTTTGCAGATATCATGGGATTGTTCAACAGTTTACAGTGCCTCACACACCACAGCAGAATGGAGTGGCAGAATGAAAGAAGAAAACTCTTGTGGAGTGCGCAAGGAGAATGCTTCAAGATAAGGGTCTATCAAATGGTTTTTGGGCAAAAGCCATTAACACTGTTGTCTATTTAAAGAATAGGAGTCCTACTAAATGTCTTGGCTTCAAAACCCCTTTTGAAGCATTATTTGGATTCAAACCAGCAATGGGTCATTTAAGAGTATTTGGGTCAAAAGCTTTTTCCCATATACCCAAGGTGGATAGAAAGAAGTTAGACCCTAAAGCCATGAAATGTATCTTTGTTGGATATGGCACTGAGTTTAAAGCATATAAGTTATTTAATCCTGTGACTCATAAGATATTTGCAAGCCGAGATGTGGTATTTCATGAACAAGTTGAGGAAGGAAAGGATGACAGTAATAATGATTGGCACATTCCATTATTAATGGAAAAAAAAAGCAAGGATGATCAAGAGCAGAAGTAGAAAGAAGAAGAAGAAACAAGTGATGTAGTCAATGATGCGAGCCCGTATAAGTCTGAAGCAGACAGATTTGAGGTAAGTCCCCTACCAAGGATATCAGGTAGGAAGACTCGATTACCATCTAGATTGAAAGACTATGCCTTAATGAAAAATATTTTAAACATTGTAGAACCCACAAATTATAAAGAAGAAAGTCGATCTGATGCATGGAGGGCTGCAATGGATGAGGAAATTGAATCAATTATTAGAAACCATACTTGGGATTTAGTTGAACTGCCTGAAGGTAAAACACCCATAGGATGTAAATGGTTGTATAAACCTAAAATGAATGCAGATGTGAGTATATAAAAGCTAAAAGCTAGACTGGTAACAAAGGGTTACTGACAGTAAGAGGGAATATATTTTGATGACACTTTTGCTCCTGTAGCAAAATTAAACACCATTAGAATGCTAATTTCTTTAGCAACAAAACATAAGTGGGAGCTACACCAGATAGATGTTAAGTCTGCATTTCTGAATGATGAGTTGAAAGAAGAAATTTATTTAGTTCAACCTAAAGGGTTTGTTAAAAAGGGGCAGGAACATCTTGTTTGTAGATTGAAAAAGGCACTATATGGTTTAAAACAAGCACCCAGGTCGTGGTATGAGAAGATCAATTCATTCTTTTTACAGCATGGTTTTCATAGGAGTATGAATGATCGAAATATGTATACCAAGTATAATAAACAGAGGCAAATTATTTTGATTTCTTTGTATGTGGATGATATTATTATAACAGGTAATGCAAATAATCTAATCAAAGAAATCAAACGGCAGATGTCACAAGTGTTTGAAATGAAAGATCTCGGAAATCTCCATTATTGTTTGGGATTGGAAGTATGGAAAGATTCTGGACGGACTTTTCTTACTCAAGGGAAGTATGTCAGAATTCTGCTAGAAAAGTTCATAATGGAGCAGTGTAGATCAGCAGCAACACCATTGGAGCAGAATCTAAAGTTTTGCAGTGACGATGGCACTAAAGAGGTGGATGCCATTATGTATAGACAACTAGTTGGGATTCTGATATATTTTACTACAACTAGACCAGACTTGGCATACTCTGTTAGTGTGTTGAGCCAGTTTATGTCTAAACCACTCGAAAGTCACTGGGTCGCAGCAAAAAGCGTGTTGAGGTATCTTAGTGGTACTAGTAATTATGGTATTTTATACACTGACACATCTGATGTTACTCTAGCAGGATTTTTAGATTCAGATTGGGCAGGTAACTTGGAAGATCGAAGGTCTATCACAGGTTACGCATTCAGCATTGGATCCGGGGTCATAACATGGAGCAGCAAAAAGCAAAGCACTGTAGCTTTATCTTCATGTGAAGCTGAGTACCAAGCATTATGTGCAGCCACATGTGAAGCTATCTGGTTGAGAAGACTTCTCAATGATGCAGGAGAAGAACAGAAAGAATCAACTACCATTAAAAGTGACAACCAGAGTACCATCAAGCTAGCATGCAATCCAGTATTTCATAAAAATACCAAACACATCGATACTCAATTCCATTTTGTTCGAGAGAAACTTCAGTCAAAGGAAATATTTGTTGAATATTGTAAAACTTGTGACAATATGGCTGACATTTTTACTAAGCCTCTTGGGCGTATAAAGTTTGAATTGTTTAGAGGGATGCTAGGGGTTCAGGGTAATCCTTTCTCCATTAAGGAGGAGAGTTGAAAATAATTAATATTATTTGTATATTAATGGAGAAATGGTTATAACGTACCTCCGTAGTTTAGGATTAGTTCCTAGAATATAGGAGTATGGTTACAACCTATTACTTCTTTGCTATGTACTTATAAATGTATCTTTCTTATTAATGGATGTAGGTGCAGTACTCAACTACTTCTTTTCAATTCAGTGTGTTTTTTATCTATTCCTACAAGGAAAAATGATTTTGTATAACATTATATTCTTATAATTACTTTTACTTATAATATAATATATAAGATATATTCTATAAAATATAGCTTTAATGATTTATATGGGTTTTTAATTGTGAAAGACAACATCCCCTTATCTTGATATTTACGCTTCCATTAAATGTAATAATATAATTTTCCTCGTATAAATTAATCTGCTTGAGTTCGTTCCCGGTGACTTTACATTTTGAATATATAAATACTTTATTCATGTTATGAAAAATAAAAGAAATAAACTCTGTGATAATATAATTATCATTGTGAAGCACAAGGAAACAGACTTGTTGCCTAACCCACGGATTAAACAATGACGAGATAACTTTGATACTTTCCTCTCCACATCATCAACAAAACGTTGAAATTGAATTTAATATTGAAATTCCACTGATTTTTAGGTATTTGAGACCGTGGAAGTCGCCCCTTGACTTTAGTAAAACATGAACCACTTCATCAATCATCAAATTGGTTAAAACTGTTTCGAATCCCAGCGCCCGCCAAATGTGGAATTGTATACCTTCCTTATCCAGCGCCTGAGGATCACACGATAATTAAAGTGATATTGGGATAATGTGCCATGGAGTTGTAGTTTGGATGATAGTTTTTTTTGGTGGAATTTAGTAAAAATAAAAAATAAAAATTAGATGTTTGGAGTGTTTAAATTGTATTTTTATAATAAAAATGGATTCAGCATCATCAAAAACCCTTAAAACACTCAAAATACTAAAATTTAAAAATGATAACCCAAATTTTGAACACCCTAAGCCACCCACGCCTCTACTCACGGCTTTTATATCGGTGTCCAGGTAATCAGAGTCAACGGCTTCGACGAGCCTATAGACGCCGAGAAGATGCGAATCGACAGCAGCGGAGACGGCGGCACGAAGCTGAGCACCGTGGTGCGCTACACGCAATTGGCACGCAATTGGCGAACCCCATTTACAACGCCCTCGCGGCGCTCTACATTAAGATCAAACAAGTTGCAGCCTTCGAGGTGCTCTATCTTCCCGTGGGTCAGACTGGTGTGTGTTTCAACGCAACCCGGGTGAGTCTCTTATTTCGGTAGGAGTAGTTTTTAGTCCGATTTTTTGAAGGCTTTTACGGTGACTTTTTACGGTGTAATTTCTCTAAATTCCGGTAGGAATTTATTGAAAAGAGAAATTTGATTGCTAACTTTGCACAATCTAAGTGCCTTAGAGGTTTTTGAGGGTGCTGAATCCATATATAGAGTAAAAAAAACTAGTTTAAATAACAAAAATCAAAATTTTACCGCAAAATTTTTCATCGAATTCCGGCACCTGAAACTTCAAAAATCACACTAAAGACAACTCCTT
>CM076583.1:1208661539-1208776294 GCA_034641835.2 Pinus albicaulis
TCCATAGCATTAACCCCCTACCTAACGTGCCCACGATCGACTTTGTTTTGCAGAGCAACGGTAGTGATACTGATCGTATTTGGAGTATCCTTGGAAATAACTCCATGGAGCGGTTCTACAATCCGAATGTGTTGTGTCTACCTTTTGTTCCTGGAGGCCACACTCCAATCGCATCCATTGTTATCAGATGCAAGAAAATCTCGTCCATTTCGATCTGGAAAACTCAATAGTTTGCTTCTCTTCCAATCTGCTCTCCTTACCGCAGGCAACCAGTGTACCAATTTCAACATGATTACTTCCCTGTCATGACTTCTTTCAAGATAGTAAGTTCTTCCAACAGAACACGAACACAATAAATAAATGAGAGGAGAGATTTTTCTAAACTGTAATTCCAAGTTAATGCAAAACCAACCCTTTCTGTAATAATAAGAAGGCATTCATGTTATGGCAGAGGCATCCTTACTCACTCCTTTACTTGTATAAAAGTTTCTCTAATATCAAGATTTATATCATGGCAGAGGCATCCTTACTCACTTATTTACTCGTATAAAAGTTCCTCTAATATGAAGATTTATATCTTCCTTTTATGTTACATACTGTATTTGATCGTTTGGATAGAAATTTGGTTTGCAGGGTGTTAGTCAACTATCCGCTGGGTATTTTAATTAAGAGATATGTTTTGACTTTAATTTCGAAGTAATAATTCCAACTTTTTATTAAGATTATGTTTTCTAGTTTTATGGAATTAAATTAATCTTTGTTTTGAGTTGATATTCACTCTTCCTTTATGTTGTTTATACTAATTTATTTATTTATTTTATATTTTCTGCGTATTTTAATTAAGAGAGATGTGTTTTTTTTTTTTTTTAATATATAGTGGATTAAATTAATCTTTGTTTTGATTTA
The DNA here is from genome assembly GCA_034641835.2 of Pinus albicaulis. Lineage (NCBI taxonomy): Eukaryota > Viridiplantae > Streptophyta > Pinopsida > Pinales > Pinaceae > Pinus > Pinus albicaulis. Next base: position 1,208,662,446 of record CM076583.1, read on the forward strand.
AACATTAATGTTGATATTCACTCTCATTTTATGTTGGTTATACTACTTTTCTTTTTGTTTTATTTGGTTATGTTATTTTAAATTAATAGTAATTATAATTATTTATTTATTTTTAAAATATATTATTATGTTAAAAAATTTTATCCAATTATTATATAATATTACAATTTCATTTTTAAAAATGGTATAGAGATTTAATTTACTTTCTAAGTATCAATAAATAAGAAATTATTTATTTATTTATTATTATTTCCAAAGCATCAATAGATAAGAATTAAATGTCCTGCATAATTTGTACGTTGACAAGATAGGAGTGATACTAGGAGTTTAGTGTATATTAAGAAAAAACAATTTCAAGTTTGTTGACAAGATAGGAGTGATACTAGGAATTTAGTGTATGTTAAAAAAAAATCAATTTCAAATTTAAATACGATCCAAATGCTAAGAAAAGAGTAGGAAAGATATATACAAATTGATGAACTTGAGAATTTAGTGTGCTACTGCACCTTTAATGAAGAAATAATATACTTATTTTTCAAGTAAGTATAGGAATGTCATTTACAAAAGGACAATATCAAACCGTGGGAAGGCATATAATATAAATTACGAGAGTGGATCTATGATATCCGTGGGAAGGCACATAATATAAATTACAATAATGGATCTATGATATAACACGTAAGTCTTAGTTTGGGTTTAATTGGATTTTTAATATTTATTTTAGAGTAAATTTTGTAATTGTGTTATTTGTTAAATTTATGTTAAATAATAATTGATGTTAAACAAGTTAGATTGTACATATAGTAATTGTGTAGTGTGTATCATTTTATGAAGAGGGAAAATGTGACATCAAGTTGTGGAATTAACTATTGAGGTAGTTATGAGGGTGTTAAGTGTCCTCATATGTTAGCTTGATGTGTAATCGAAGAATTTGAGTCTTAGATTAAGGGGAAAGTTATATGGCTAATTCTAAGAAGGTTAGGAGAATCTCATAAATTTGGAACCAAGTTATAATGAAGAGAGAGTTTAACAATTTGATGAATCATGTAGGTGAAAAGGATTCTTAGAAAACTAGTGAGCACAACAGATGAAACTTATGTATCTGAGTATATGGATTTATTTTTATATAGATATCAATTATTAATTGTTTTCAGTAAGAATAAAAGTACAAAAAGGAAAAAAAATGACTCTATGACAAAAGAAAATGACAAAAAACAAGTTGATAACAATGATAACGATCCAACAACAAAGAGAAAAGAGAATATCAGGATGAAAGAAGATGTTGAAAAAGAGAATAATGCAATAGCAAAGAGAATGATGAAAGAAGATTATGCAAAGAGAGAATAATGCAACAACAAATACATTGGAAATATGAAAGAAGATGATGATAGAATGATGCAACAACATGGGAAAATGAATCATGAAGACATAATAAAAGAAGAAATATGGTGAACATGTAAGGAAATGAAGAAGAAAGAAAAGAAACAAGGTAAGAATAATAGTACTTTGTAGCTACAAATGTAGATGTAGATGAATACCATATAAAAACAAATGTAGATGCATATGAAAACAACATCCTTAAAAGTGTAATGGCTCCCAATGTTTTTTGGATGATGGAAAGGTAATGATCTTGATTTTAATAAGAGAAAGATTGACCCAAATGAAAGTTTGTAATTGTATGACCTGAATCAATGATGTTGTAAACCTAATCACACATACATACTCCAAAAATATATCATTTTAAGAAATTTGTGGTAATCTAAAAAAAACTTTGTAAAAGAATGTTCATGGTCAACGAAAATAACTAGTGTTTGTGGTAAGTAGAAACCACATAAATAAATTTTAATGTGATGTGTTGTTTTTCAGAAGAAAAAAACTAGGAAAGGAACTTGATGTGATGTGTTATTTGTGGTAAGAAGAAACCTCTTGAGGTTTTTATGATTGTAATTGTTAAGACTAATCCGCTGCAAAAACATATAGGTGTAATGGTTACAGGTCAACCAAAGAAAAACGATGATGATTATTGGTCAAGAGGTACACTGAGTGAAATTTTTATATTTTTGGAGTTAGAAGATTCAAATTGAAGAAGATCAAAGATTAAGAATGTAGAAGTCCAAATATTGTAGAATACTCAATATGAAGACAAAGAGAAATGATAAAAAATAATATTGAAGAGTAAACTGAAGAACGAACCAATTCAAAGAGAGTTGAAGAATGCATGTATTGAGATCACAAGTACTCATTAGGGGGAAGAATGTTGGAGTAACTCTTACTTGTGATAGAAGAAATGGAGTTAGGGATGAACCATTATGAATTTGGTCGGAACTGGATAACTAAATTTAACAAACTCGTATGGTCACCTATAATTATATAAGGGACCATTTATACTTTAAATGTAACATAGGGAATGCTTTGATTTAATATATTTCTCCTTTGAGGGGTTTTTTAATCCCTATGCTCTTGTCTCATATTTCTTCATATCTATTTGCATGTGTATGTTATAGGCCATAAAATCCAAGATTCAAAAGGCCTTGGTGTTCAACATGATCATTCTTTGTTGGAGAATTCTTGCCAAGCTCTGTTGTGCATCAATTCAGAGTTATGGAATTCAAGGTCATTGACTATCTTTCAACTCCACTGGGCATGGATGATTTTAGTGGTACTCTATGAGGGTTTATGCTTATTTTATGAATAAAGATAATAAAATGTGTGAAATTAACTAAATGTCTATCTATATTGGGATTTGATTTGGGTGTAGGAAGGCATCGAGAATCAAGTTGGGAAATAAGTAGAAAGGGAAAATCCACTCTACAAAGCCATCACAAATCTCTTTGAACTATATTAAATGGAAATCTATTGATTGATGAGAAAAACCTATCTGTCCATTTTATTAATAAAGTCTAATAACATGGTTTCTTTTGAAGGAAAATGATCATGTTTCTCAACTAGAGGGAAAGAGTGAGGTTCAACAATATTCATAGGCATGTAGCCATTACAACAATATTCCTCATCATCATGTCATTCAAAGGGGAAGATAACAACCATTCTACACAACCACTCAAGATAACCCTAATTGACAAGGTTTAGTAATATGGTTTATTAATAAGGTTTTATTAATAAAGTTTAAGGTTTATTAAAAATATTAGTAATAAGGTTAACAATAATTTTAATAATAATTTTAATATGATTATTTTCAAGTTCCACTAGCACAACCAATTGAGGATGTGTCTCGTTAGCAAGGCGGCTGAGGATCAAACCTCACAGGGGTGGTTGTGCATGTGCTAGGGGGAGGAGACATGCTAAACAATCTAGTCAACTTAGGGCTTGTGTGGCTAATCCAATTGGATATTGGTGGCCACCCGAATATTCCACTTGGACCCCCCACCATTGTTTCTTCCAGTTTTTTAGTTTCCTTAATTGTAACACAATTTACTATTTTTGGAAATTTTTCGGGTCCTAAAATTCTAGACTCGTTTTGAGGGACTAAAAGACGTTTTTAGGAAAAACAGAGAGACCAAAAAAGTCCCAATCAAATTTACTAATTTGTTTTCGGCCTTCTCTTTGAAGTCTTCGAAACGAGGTATTATGATAACCAAACAAATATCGTGTGCCAAAGTTACAACCATGGGAAGTTGATGTTCCAATTTACCCTAATGAGGCCCTCACGCTTTTGGTGCTTCATCTCCTAGGGTTATATTTTTGGATGTTTAGGGTTTATCATTATTTTTCAATGATAAAAGTCCACCGAGCCTCATTGTAACACAACTTAGAGCCATGTAGCTGCCACATCTCTTCTCAAAGATAAGCAACCATCGTCTGAGCTAGTTTATTTCCATTTTGTATGTAAGAATATTTAATTTATTTGATATTAATGAAATGAAGTTTTATTTCTGATGCACTTATGTGTTTATGTTTATATATGTATTATATTGCATTCCTACATAATTTCAGATCAGTGGTATCAGAGCAGTCTACTCTTTCTCGATTTTTATTTGCATGTCCCCAATGAGGTCAGGGTATAAAGAGTTAGGGCTCAATCTAGTTGAACCTTTGTACGATCAACCTTTGCACAATCAACCTTGCAAAACCTGACAACCTCCCATGGTGAAAGAAAAGAAAAATGAAGGAACATGAGATCCTTTCAAATTATTTCTCGAGGAGGCCCTCGAGAAACAAAGGAACGTGATGATCGATAACTTTTCCTAAGTCCTTCGATGACTACCCACAGGCAACACATCCTCATTCAACGACCACTCTGTAGGCACGATGTCTTTTAAGGTACAAGTTAACTTTGACATTCCTATATTTGAAGCCTAGATAAATATAGATGCTATAGATAAATGGTTAAATTTTTAGGAAGGATATTTTTCAATTCATGACTTTTCCAACCAGGAAAAAAATATTTTTTCACTCCTTAAGGCCATCCCCCATGTCAAGGACTGGTGGGAAACCTACTGTGAGAAAAAGAATGAGGGGGAACCCTCATTGTTCTTAGTCACACCCACTTGGAATTATTTCTGAGACACCATCAAGAAACATTATTACCCTGTCAGTAGCTATGAAGACAAATACATAAAGTGGACCATGTTGTGGTTGGGAAGGGACTAAAATGTGTAAGAGTTCACAAATGGTTTTCATGCCCTTCGCATGAAGCTGGGCATCAAGGATTCCGAGAAACATTTGGTACTAAAGTACTACATCTCTTTGCATAAGTACATCCAGGATGAAATGGAGTTCTTGGACATATCCTCCCTCAGTACCGCCTATTGATATGCTGTCAAGATTGAGCAAAAGTTTAAACAAAAGAAGCTAGACTTTGGATCTGTGAATCCAAAGCAAGGGAAAGGCACTCCTAAACCACAGAACAAAGGGAAAAGCTAAGGTGGGGTGACCCATAACAACCTATCAAAACCGAAAGAAAAGAACAAAACCACAAAGACAAAGAAAAACATGGGGAAATGTATGATTTCCATAATAGCTCCACTCATAACATGAGTGAGTGTCAAGCCAAGCAATCATTGGTGGCCGAGCTGAAGGCTTCTGAATTAGATACATGCTCTGAATCTAAGTCAGAACTTGATAAGGGGAATGAAAAAGGAAAGCATATTATTGATGCGGAGCCCAGTGCCATCGTTTCCACCACCAAGATCCAGAAGGATGAGCCCGAAGATCTAGAGGAGGAGGAGGGGGACCACCTCTTCCACTCACAGTTATGGGTGAAGGGTTCTCGGCTGTAGTTCATTGTTGACAATAGGAGCCAAAAGAACCTCATTTCAGTAGAGGTTGTGAAGCGTCTAGGCCTACTAACCACGACACACCAACAGTCGTAGACCATTGGGTGGCTTCACCAAGGACAAGATCTTTGATTCAACCAGCAGTATCACCTTTCCTACAACATGAAGCCCTTCAAGGATGAGGTATTGTGTGATTTTTCTCCCCTCGAACTTTGTGATGTATTATTAGGCCAACCATACTTGTGTAAGTGACATAATGTGTATGAATCTAGGCCTCACACTGTTATTATTACTTTGGGCCATAAGTTGTACGTATACTAGAGGTAGCACTGCCTACTACCATCTCTCTGATCGCTGCGAAGCAATGCAATAAGATCATCTCCCAGACTGGAAAATTTATTTACTTTATGATTCGCCCTCATGGCCGAAAGAATATTGTGGCCATGACCTCTAGACAAAGCTCCTCTACACGGAAACAACATATGGACAAGGTCGTGGAGGAGTACCAGGACATTTTCACCTCTCTTATAGGGTTACATCCACACTGTTGGGTCAATCACTCCATCAATCTGAACCTAGGCACACCATTACCCAATGGGCTATTCTATCGACATTCGATTATGGATAATGATGAGATCAAGAGGCAAATTTAGGAGTTGTTGTATAAAGGGAAGATTAGGCCAAGTTCATCACCTTGTGGGAGCCTGATCGTGTTGGTATAGAAGAAGGGTGAGACCTGGAAACTCTGTATTGACTATTGGGAACTGAACAAGATCACTATCTGGAATAGGTATCTGATTCCACTGATTGATGACATGCTGGACCAACTTAAGGGGGCCAAATATTTTATCAAGATTGACCTAAAGTTTGGTTATTACTAGGTACCAATCGAACCCTTTGATGTCTGGAAGAATGCCTTCAAATCCAAGGAGGGCCTTTTTGAATGGTTGGTCATGCCTTTCGGGTTGACCAATTCCCCCACAACCTTCATGAGGCTAATGGATGACATTTTGTAACCTTTCACCAACTCATTCATGGTGGTTTATTTGGATGACATCCTAATCTTCATCCATAGTTGATAATAATGCCTCCACCACATTTGACAGGTCCTCCAAACAATGCGACAACACAAGTATTGTGCTAATTTTGAGAAATGCACTTTTGGCATGACCTAGGTTCAATATTTTGGGTTCATCATCGATGAGCGGGGTGTGCATGAGGACTCGGCTAGGATACAATTAATTTGGGATTGGTGAGCCCCAACCACTCTAACAGAGCTCCACATCCTTCTGGGTCTTGCCAACTTCTACCACAGGTTCATGTTGGGCTTCTCTCATATCATTGGGCCTTTGATTCAAGTCACCAAAGGAGGGGTGAAAGAAAAGTTCTTTTGGTCTAAATCCCTACAAAAGGCGTTCACCGAGTTGAAGCATCGCTTTTTCTCTACACCAGCGCTCACATTACCAGACCGACAACAATAATCTAAGACCAAGACAGATGCCTCTAATTATGATATTGGTGTAGTTCTTACTTAGCAGGGAAATCCAATGGCATATCACAGTGAAACACTTTGAGTTACTGTTCGAAATTATCCCACCTATGATAAAGATATGTATTCCATTGTGGCCGACAATGGAAGCATTACATTATGTGGAAGGAAATGACAATCCACACAAACCACCGACCCCTGCAATTCATACAGACACAAGGGAAATTGAAAAACGATCGCCATCAGAAATGGTCCACATACCTGCCATAATTACATTTGAAGATTAAGTACAAGAAGGGAAAAAATAACAATGTTGTCGACTGCCTCAACCGACCGTCGGTCATGGCGCTAACCACAACGCTAGACTCCTGAAGTCACAAGATTTTGGGGTGGGTGACTCTTTAAAAAAGTGATCCAAAATTCAGTAATAAACACTAGAATATCCTGGAAGGCAATCAAGTTTCAAATTATCACCTTTGGGATGCACTGTTATGCCACTTGGTACACCTTTGTGTTCTTTCAAGAGAGCGTGCCAAGATAACTTGGGAAGTGCACTATAGTCAGGTCGCTGGACATTTCGGGGTAGAGAAAATAGTGGCAATACTATAGAATTATTTTTATTGGTCAAACCTTTGACAAGATGTTGGGAAGTACATCATATCCTACACTGCCTGCGTAATTTCCAAAGTGACGATTAAGAAGCAAGGTCTATATACTCCTTTGCCTACTCCTAGTCGACCTTGGGAATCCATCTCCATGGGTTACACGTTGTGCCTTCCTTCTACTAAGCATGGAAATGACTATGTTTTCATGGTTGTCAACAGATTCTCTAATATGGCCATTCTGGCGGCCTACAAGAAGAGTATCACAGTGTAATCCAATTCTAAACTCTTCTTTGAATCAATGTGGGTGCACTTTGGGATCTTAAAATCCATTATCTCAGATTAGGATAGCAAGTTCCTCAGTACATTTTGGTCAAGTCTCTGGTTGATGCTGGATACCAGGCTCACTAAGTCCACGACTTTCCACCTCCAAATTGATGGAAAAATAGAGGTATTCAAGAGGATGATCGTGCACATTATGCGCATGTCAACTCGAAATATCCTCAAACATGTGATGAAATCCTTCCCTATGTCCAACACAACTACAACCGAGCTCTATATAGCTCAAATGGCCATAATCGCTTTCATGTGGGCTTGGGATTCTAGCCACTATGTCCCATTGATGTGTCCATACCATTTGCAGCTACTCAGACAGATTCAGCTCACATCCAATCCAATGCTGACAGGGTAAACAAATTCATTGAACATATTCAACACATCCGCCAGTAGGTCCATGGCATATTGGAAAGAGCCAATGCTACGTATAAGAAATGACATGATCAACATCGGGTTCCACACAAGTTCTAGGTGGGCGACAAAGTTTGGCTACATTTGTAGAAAGAGTGCCTTGTTGGACCCCACTGTAAGGTTCATCTGCTTCGATATGGGCCATACACCATCACCCAAGGGTGTAGGAGACAATTCCTTTGAGCTCAACATTCCTTCGTTCCTTGACCTGCACCCAATGTTCAATGTAGACTGCCTTCGACCATACTTTTCACCATTACCAGACACATATGACATTGCAGAAAAACTCACACCAATAGAGCTAAACCCTAATTGAATGGAACAATCCATAACTGATCGAATCATGGACAAACAGATCAAGAATACTTGCCAGCAAAATATCCAATTGTATCGGGTTGTGAAAGTTGGCCAACTCCTGCACCAAGTCCAATGGCTGAACACGGATGAAGTTCAAAATAAATTTTCCCAGCACATGGAGGCACTCAACGCAATGGGGACCATTTCTTCCTAAGGGAGTAGGACTGATCTAGGTGGATATTGGTGGCCACCCGCCTCTTCCACTTGGACCCACCATTGTTTCTTTTAGTTTCCTTAATTGTAGCACAATTTTACTATTTTTGGTAGTTTTTTCGGGTCCTAAATATCCAGACTCGTTTTCAGGGACTAAAAGACATTTTTAGGAAAAATAGAGACACTAGAAAAATACCAAACTTGTTTGCCAAATTGTTTTGGCCTCCCCTTCGAGATATTCGAAATGAGGTATTATGATAGCCAAACAGAGATTGAATGCCCAAAGTTACAACCTAGGGAAAATGATGTTCTAACTTACCCCAACAAGGCCCATAAGCTTTTGGCACTTCATCTCCTAGGGTTAGGTTTTTAGATGTTTAGGGTTTCTCAATGATAAGAAGGCTACTGAGTCTAATTGTAACACAATTCAGAGGCATGTAGACACTCTTAATTTTTGGGTAGCATCAAATGTGCGCAAAGTCTCAAATTTTGTGGAGAGTCTTAGACACATGCATTACAAATAATCCAGAAATTGTTTTGGGAAATTCCACTCAGAAACAATTTTATTTGATAAATTAATTATTTTTAATGAGGACCGTAAGTCTAACTTAGGAAATTAAAATAATTAATGGGTATTAATTTAAAATGTGGGAGAAGCTTCTATAAAAAGCATATCAAGTCTAAATATAATCTTAGTTGTTGATTGGAGATCTAATATTGGTCGTTGAAGTTTCAACGAGAAGACTATAAAGGAAGGCTTGAGGGTCATTTGTAAAATACACTGAGAGGATCAAGTGATTGAATTTTCTGAAGGAGAAGTGCTCAAAGGAAAACTTCGATCTGTATATCTTTTATAGAGAGCGGAAGAGACAATATCCAAAGAGAATTATTTCTCAACCAAATAATCATCAGCAGAGAAGGGCAGAGAAAGATCCAGCAACTCTTGCGCAGAGCTAGAGAGGCTAACGCAGAGCCAGACAGAGCCATGCGGGGCTACATAGAGGTTTCGCAGAGGGCCGGAGGAAATATGAAGTGTTTGCAGAAGAATCGATTTCAGAATCCAGAAGCCAGGGTGTGAGACTGAGAGGCAGATATCGAGATTTCTGAGGAGAAAATCGATTCAAAAGATGAGTGACACAGTTCCCAAAAGGGTTGACACTAGGACTGCATAGTGACTGCACAGAGGAAACACAAAGCCTATTAGAGGCACATCAATCAGTGGTCGAATCAGCCGAGATTTCTAGTGATAGTGTGAGGTAACCTCACCAATATTTCTATCAGTCATATTATCGGTAATTGAATTTTCAGGAGTGAAATTCAGAGATATATTTAGAATTTACTGATGCTTAATAATAAAAATGCTCAAATCTGCTCCGCCGATTTTCCCGCATTAAGTTTTTCGAGGGAAATTTGACCAAAAATAATAGTGTCCTGTGTGTGTTATTTATTTTTCTCAGTTTCTTGTTTCCACGTCTAAATTAATTAAGTGAAGTTTGGTTCAATAATAACTTCAATGTTTTTAGAAGTAATCTACAAAATAACTTGTTAATGCAATTTATATGTAGGAGAAGAAATTCTGTTTGTTGCAGTAGGATTCCAAATCTAGGACTTGAAATTTTCATACGGTTTCAGAGTGTTTATTATGAAATGGGAAGAGAACATCCATTGCTGAGACAGAGGCCGAAAAGATGCAAAAAGCTTCAATTCTAATCCCCAGAGGGATTGCGTAGTGTAGGCTGTTGGGTGCCAGTTTTGAACACTTTTCCTACATTTTTTTTTCCCTATTTTGCCTCATAACTATAACCAATGGGAGTATCTTTGCCTCTTTTTTCTACCTTTCTACCCTAACTTGTGTTGTTTCACCTTGTTTTCATTACTCTGCCATTTCATCAATTATTATGATATATTGTGCCTTTCTATGACTAATTGAGGATGAATGTTTGGAAATATCTATGGTATTTGTATTTCCTTTCCAGATGTCATTTATAGCACCAAAGATCCCGAACACAAGGTCCATAGGATCAGTTAAGGGGGTGTTGTTACAGTGAAGCGATGCTGTTACACTCTGCTGTTACAAACTCGTTGGCGAACTACTGATACAATTGTACCGCTGACTCGATCTCGTCAACACCTGTTGCTAAACTATCCTTTAGTTGTTACACTACAACTATGGTTCTATTACGATAAGCTGTAGAAGTTGTTTAGCATTGTATTTTTGGATAACAGCCTAAGGGTGGTTTTGATTGTAATCTATAATTTTCTAGTTAGAAATTTTTTAGGAAGTGGTTATAACTATATGTATTATATTTCGATCAGCATGAGAATCATAAGATTCTCATGACTAATCTATCCCTTGATTTTCTGAGATGTAACCACTATATAGTTCTCGGCCCTAGAAGTCGAAAGGTTAGCGGAGAACAACATTATTTTGGCTCTGTAATTGTGATCAAATTAATACAGGTTATCCTGTTATTGCTGTTACATGCATTATTCAATTTAGTTTTCGTTAAAATCTTCCTCTACCTGTGCCCTGCTAGGGAGGAAGGGCCCTCCTTCTTAGCAGGGATTGTAGTGATTAAAGTAGTTGTGTGTATGTATTTTTATTTCAGTTTATGTATCAATAGAGTTTTGTTGTTGCTGTTAAGATGTGAATATATCCACTTCAATTTCAATAGTTTGTATGTTGTTGCACATATGATATTAGAGACACCAATTGGATACTTGTTGTGTGGCGTGCTAGAACAGATTAGTTGAAGTTTGTTTCAAGTCTTGTAGATCCTTTTATTTCTGCATGAGTGATTTACTTCCAGCATTTACTTTAGCAACGATTTCTTTTCTTTGGAATTGCTTCTAGTTGGGTGTATCGGCACAAACAATGCAACTGTCATTGGAATAAAAAGATGTCCCTGGATTGATAAATAATGTGTATTGTTTAGTCATTTAACAGTGACTAATACAGCCCAACTTTTTGGCACTGTTTCTAAGGATGGAAGTGACAATCCAATCAATCAGATTTGTTTCTTAGAAGTGCAATTTTAGTGTGTTTTTTTAGAGTGCCTCCAGCGACACAATTGCTGGGCAGTAAGATGAGAGGTAAGAACCTGCGCAACACTCTAATGAACTTGAGCGGGCTCCCCAATGTCTTGCTAGGACACTTAGGAGAGTGAATTTCTGAGCATTTCTTTTTTTTCTTAGAGTGTCTCCAGTGACACAATCTCCGAGCAGTAAGATGAGAGGTAAGAACCTGTGCATTGCTCTAACAAACTTGAGCGGGCTCACCAATGTCTTGTTGGGACACTTAGGAGTTGAATTTTGGGTGCTTTTTTAGGGTGTCTTCAGCTATACAGTCGTTGGGCAGTAAGATAAGAGGTAAGAACCTGCACATCGCTCTAAAGAACTTGGGTGGGCTTGCTATTGTAGAAACTAAGCACTTGTAGGATGAATTTATACACATAGGGCCCATGTGTGCTGGTAGGACAACATCAACATCTACAAACACCCCCCACTCTACTGACTACAGGAAAGATCGGTCATAAGAAGGAAAAGAAGAGTGCAGATTTGGGAAGAAAGACATTCTTTGGAGATCTGATCTCAAGGGTAGAAAAGGAACAATCCACATCATACATAGATAATAGGAAGACATGACCACAGAAAGAAGCTACCATATAAAGGCTTGGACCATTGGTGCCTTCTGTGTTTGGACCTCACCATCCTTCGAATAGCATATCCACTCCTGATACCAAAACTACAGATTCAAAACAACAGTGGAGAATCATTGATCAAGATTTGAGAATTGAAGGACACGGAGAGACCAGTGGGGAGCATCATGGACATGAGGAACAACAATCAGTTGATTATCAATTGGACGTTGGTATTGTTGTTAAACAGTTTGTCCTGGAGTAGCTTGATCCTTTTATTTTTCAATCTTCAGTACACTCCGAGTTTAGTTCATCCCATCAGGAAGAATTAGCCATGGGGGACGATAATGTCAAGACAGATAGCTCTAGTACTTTTGAATTCCCAATAGTAGTAACACGGGATTAGGCTCCTATGAAGAATATTCCTTTATCATCCCTACCATTCTTTCAAGGGATGGCTATTGAAGACACTGATACCTTTCTGTTTGAATTTGATGTGTTGTGTAGAGGTTATCACTACACTTCAGATGCCTAGAAGCTGAAAATATTCCCTGCTACTCTAAAAGGAGCAGCATTAAGATCGTTCATGAGACTGGGTGCTGGCACGAACTTGGAATGACATGAGATAGGCCTTCCTCTTTAAGTATTAGGATTACTATCAAACCAGGGACTTGAAGGACGAGATTTTTAGAATTGCACAGAAGGAGGAGGAAATCCTAGAAGACTATATGGAGTGATTTTACTACAATTTACAGAGGTCTAAGTTCAGTAAATTAGATCCATAAACTTTAAAGACAATATTTTTAAGAGGTATAAGAGATGATTTTCTGGAGCATCTGAACCTATTTGGAAAAGGAGACATATCGCAAGAAACACTTCATGCGATAATGAAGCTTTACCTGCGTAGCTCAAGAGGATTGGTCAAAGGGATAGTTTCAGTTCGGGACCCTTCAGTCCAGATACAAAATTCCACAAGTGGAGGAGTAACTAGAGCAGAGATCGAGAACTTATTTGAGGATTTTAAAATCGACCTCCTTAGCACTCTCTCTGCCCATATCACTATGGTACAAGTCAAGAAAGCACAAGCAGAAGCTGAAGCAGCCTTAGAAATACTCTATCCCCAGTGCAGAAAGAAACATTTGGAAATGGAATGTGGACTAAATAGTGTCAGCCTATGCAACATCTGTGAGTTGGTGCACTCTATGAATCAGTGTCCTGAATTTCCCAGACTAAAGGCGGTACTTCAAGAATCAAGAGAGGATGTTCAATATTCTTATTTCATCATATCAAAGAGACCATCGCAACCATGACCTATAGGTATGCCTTTAGATTTTTCCTCTTTTTATCCTTGGAATAACATTTATAATATTCATCAATATCCATGGTAGTATCCTACTCCTTCCTCAACGCAATTCCCTTCACCATGGAACTAGTGATCGTCTCCTCCACCAATGCAATATCCTCCATCACAACCCAATCCTTGGGGTCAGAACTGGAGAGGTAATGGCCAAGGTCTAGTACCCCCTCCAATACCAATGCAACAACAGCAGTTACATCTGCCTTCTAGTCAAAATCCTACACCTTCTGTCCGACCCCAATTACCTGTACAACCTAACCCGAATCCAAATAATAAGGCAGCCTAGAGCATGGATGCTCCGGTTACACTCCAGACTTATATTATTACTCCTATTTGACTTAATGAGGTTTAGAATTGATCAGGGAAAATAATCAGATCTGAGCACACTCCCATTATTACTGAAGAATGTGAATCACCTAGAAAGGATACATACGATTCTGAGGCAACTGTTACACATGTAACAGCTAATACAACACCTGCTATTACATCTATAGTAGCCATCTTGGGAGGATCTGTTGTCCCTAAAACAACCAATATGAGCAAGGCTGGTGCATCTGTGATAGCTGACTCAGCTGTTAGCATTTAGAATCCTCCATACCCTCAACGATTAACTGAACGGGGCTGGTCTCACAACCTCAATCTGAATTCCTCAAGGAACTGAAAAATTTTTATGTGCATATTCCGTTGTTACAAGCTCTTAAAGAAGTGCCTATATATGCTAAAACAGTGAGGGATCTATGCATGAAAATACCTGGAAGGAAACCTAAAGACCCTGCTACTATCCATGTCATGGGGAAATTGTTCGATCTTATGATTGATCAACCTTTTTTGACTAAATATAATGACCCAGGGAACCCTACAGTGACTATCCATATTGAAAATCATCCCATAACCAATACTTTGATTGATCTAGGGGCAGTTATTAATGTCATCACTAAAGACCTCTTCATCTCTCTAGGACTTCATTGACTTAGACCTACACACACAGTGCTTGAATTAGCAGATAGGTCCTGTGTCAAGCCCGAGGGAATGATATAAGATGTGGCTATCACTGTGGCTTCCTGGAACTATCCGACTAACTTTATCATTTTACAAACCAAATCCAAACTGGGGGGTCATCCTTTAATCTTAGGAAGACTGCGGCTGGCCACTACAGATGCATATATTAGATGTAGGTCCGAATATATGGTGATCTCAAATGGACATGCTACTCAGAACCTGAACCTTTATCCCCCAGTAAAACCTCATATGGATTCGAGTAGTCCCTGGTGGGACGAATTTGCACCTGAATCTGATCTTTCCCTATCTCTTCTCACGCTTCGAAAAGCACTATTCTTTAAGGATGAAACATAGGATGATATCATTAATGGTTTTATTAGTAATTCACTCCCTGTTGCCTCCATTAGAGATTTGGGAGAAGAAGATGAGGTAGATGATGCAATTATTGAACATTTGAAAATAACACTGCATACTATCAACAATCACGTTGAAATTGAACCTCGGAAATGTTTAAACATCAATATTAACTTGACTGCTGAACAAAACATATTGCTGATATAAATTTTACAGAAATACAAAAAGGAATTTTAATGGAACTATACGGATATGAAAGGAATCCATGTTGGCCTATGCACTCACCACATTTAGCTTAAAGAATACTGCAAACTAGTTCGACAACCTCAGCATCGAATGAACCCCGCACTTAAGGAGATAGTGAAAGAAGAATTGCAGAAACTGCTTAATGCTAATTTCATCTACCCCATTTCTGACAGCCAGTGGGTGTCTCCACCTGTCATAGTTTCGAAAAAGAATGGAAAATGGAGAGACTGTGTTGACTATAGAGAGCTTAACAAGGCCACTCAAAAGGACCATTTTCCTTTACCATTCATTGATCAAGTCTTGGATACTCTTTCTAGATTTTGTTTTTCATTTCTAGATGGGTTTAGTGGATATAATCAAACACAGATTGCCTCAGAAGACCAACACAAGACAACCTTCATTTTCCCAAGGGGTAATTTTTCATACAGATTCCTTCCCTTTGGCCTCTGTAATGCACCAGCAACCTTTCAGAGGGAAATATTGGGTATTTTTTCTGATCTTTTGAATGACTGCCTTGAAATATTTATGGATGATTTAAAACCCTATGGGGATGCCTTTGAGACATCATTAGCTAACTTGGAAAAAGTGCTGGAACTCTTTGAACAAACTAATGTTGCTCTGAGCATGGAAAAATTCCACATGATGATGACTGAGGGAATTGTGCTAGGACATTTCATTTCAGGAGATGGAATCAAGGTAGATCCTACAAAAATTGAGGTAATCTCGAAAATCCCGATCCCCAAGACTCCAAAAGAGGTACGTAGTTTTTTGGGACATGTAGGATACTATAGGAGATTTATAGAGAACTTTTCAAAGATTGCATCTCCTCTATTTTCATTACTCATGAAAGATGTGGAATTTGTGTGGACAGGGAAGTGTGAGCAGGCATTTTTAAAGTTGAAAAATTGTGTAACAACAGCACTTGTTTTACAAGGACCAAACTGGGAATTGCCATTTCATATTGGTACGGATGCATCTGACATGGTTGTGGGTGTTGTTTTGGGGTAGCTGGAGGAGAAGAAACCTTATGCCATTTATTACATCAATAAGAAGTTAACTCCAGCAGAACTCAACTACATTGTTACTGAGAAGGAATTCCTAGCAGTAGTTCATTCTATCAACAAATTTCGGCACTACATCACTGGGTACCAAGTATTTGTACACACTGACCATGCTACAATTCGATTTTTAATGAAAAAGCCTATTAATAATGGTAGAGTTACACGATGGTTATTGTTGTTACAAGAATTTGATATTACTATTTTAGATAAACCCAGAAAAGATAATGTAGTTGTTGATTTTCTTTCTAGATTAACTATAAGTGATGATTGCACTGCCACTGAGGATTATTTTCTACATGAATATATTTTTTCCATCTCTAGTCACTCACCATGGTATGCAGATATAGCCAGTTACCTTGCTACTGGAAAATTCCGACACCAATTGTCTTCCAAGGAAAGAATGAAGATTATACAATAGAGTGCTACCTACTCCTGGATAGAAGGCAATCTCTATCACACTAGGCCAGATTTTTAAATTAGGCGATGTGTTAGAGAAGATGAGGTATTTGAGATCTTAAAGGCTTGTTATGAGGAACCTTGTGGAGGACACTTCACTGACAAGAGGACAAGACATAATGTACTCTCAACAAGGTACTACTGGCCAACTATATTCCAGGATGCCAAGAAGCTTGTGAAATGATGTGATAGCTGCCAAAGGATGGGCCAGCCTCTGAAATCAAATGAGATGCCATTACAGCCTCAGATAGTGATGGAACCATTAGATAAATGGGCCCTAGAATTTGTGGGACCAATTAATCCTTCATCACATCAAAAATCATACATATTGGTCTGCATTGATTATGTCACAAAATGGGTTGAAGCAAAGGCACTAACCAAAGCAACAGAGCAGGTTGTTTCAGAATTCCTGTTTCAAGATATTTTTGTTCACTTCGGGATACCCAGAGAGATAGTGATAGATGGGGGGCCTCAATTCACATCTCATTTGATCAAGAAGCTGGTATAAAAGTATGGAATTCATCACAGAATCACTTCACCATACCACCCACAAGAAAATGGTCAAGTAGAAAGCACCAATAAAGTCATTGAGGGAATCTTAACAAAGACAATAGCCAACCACCGAAGAAAATGGGTTGAGAAACTTCTAGAAGTATTATGGGCTTATAGGACAACATGGAGGAATACTACATGTTTCTCACCATATGAATTGGTGTATGGTAATAATCCCTTATTCTCCGTAGAGTTTGAAATAAAGACATTAAGAACATCATTGTAGGTCGATCTGGATTTGAGTACGACATAGAGTCAAATACTGAACCAGCTCAATGAGTTGGAAGAGAAACAGTTGGCTGCCATTCAACATACAGAGATCATTTAGCAGCAAAGAGCTAGATGGCATGATGGTTTATTAAGAAGAAACATTTCCAGAAAGGAGATTGGGCTCTTCTGTATGATTCAAGGTTCAAATATTTCAAAGGTAAGCTCTGCACCAGATGGTTAGGTCCTTACGAAGTGGATACGGTACTTGACAATGGGACTGTACAATTGGTCACCATTGACAGTGCTAAGACATTGTTACTGGTTAATAGGCACCATCTAAGGTTATATCATCAACTCGCTTCGAAGGAATCATTTGTCAACATTGTCGCAGACTCTGATATTAATGTTACGACAACAAGGGAACATTCTCTTGTGCAGCCTTAAAATTGAAATCCCAATAAGTGCAGCAGATGAAAACCACCCATTAGGAGAAATAATAAAATAATATTAGACTACATCATCAAATTTTAGAGGGAAAAAAGAATAAAATAATAATAAAATAATAAAACTATTTTTTCAACTCGTATTTTCAAATTATCTCCTTAAGTTCTTACTCAAATTTCGAGCAGAAACACTCGTTGGATGAAAAATTTAATTTCTCATCCAAGGATTACCCATGTCGCATACTTTTGATGGAACCTTCTACACGAAAAATGACAAATACATGAAAAATGTGATTGCAATCACGTTTTTTCATGTATTTCTCATTTTTCGTGTAGGAGAGTCCATCGAAAGTATGCAATATGGGTACTCCTTGGATGAGAAATTAAATTTTGCATCCAACGATTACTCCTGCTCGAAGTTTGAGTAAAAACTTAGGGAGATAAGTTCAAAATACGAGTTGAAAAGGTAGTTTTATTATTTTATCATTTTTTATCCTTTTAACTTTTTTACTCCAAAAATGGTGATTCATCCCCCATGGTTGGCATCATCATCTTGAATCCTATTGGTTCTTATAAAGTTTATTTTGGGTGTACATTTTACTTAGAAGGCCCATTTTAGACCTCAAAATTCCCCTAATGTTTGTGGCAATTGTTACACCTGTTTAATATATATATATATATATAACACAAAATAAAAACAAAAACAAAAATAATAAATCTAATTGTGAAAACCCCATTCTGGGGCACAGTTAGACAGTTGGTAACAGTTGAAAACCACTCTTGTGGCTATTGTTACACCCATGTTTTTCTTCCTGAAACATCAACTTCCCTTTCTAATCTATTTTATAGGATGATGGTATTAATGTAATTTTCTTTTCTGTACCAATTTCTCCTGATTATTATGTTTTTTTAAGAATAATCTAAGGGATGTCTTGTTTGTTACACATGTAATAACCGACAACCATGAACATTGTTTCTTATGTTTCATTCCATAACAACAATAATCGTGCCAGCCAAACGCAACAACATGAGCGTTGAAAGAAGAATGCTCTTCCTCCATGTCACCTCAGGTATGTCATTCAAAAGGTAAACGTGATCATTTATGATTTGGTGATTAATTGGCAGAAGTAATGATATTCCCGTGATGATCGTGGGCGACCGTCACCATTAAGGTGGGGGAGGGGATATGTCTTGAAGTCATTGAAAAAATATGTAGTCATAAACATCTATCAAATCCACATGCACCCAATTAATAACACAATTTCCAATGATGACCAAATCCGGTTGGAAAAGAGCGTGTGTACTAGATCCCATTACTTTCCATAATGAGACATTTATGGATATAAGTGTGAGGTACAATTCCATAATCCGTAAAAGCTATCACCTCCCACCAACCTCCTTGACTGAAACCTTACATCCTCATTGTAAACTCGCCAATTATGATAAGTAGAGACACCGAGAAGCAGCGAATTTAGAAATGTAGTGATATTACAGTGGGGCTGAGTAGCAAGAAGTGAATTCAGAAACATAGTGATATTACAATGGGGCTGAGCAGCAAGAAGCGAATTTAGAAACAAATAGCAAATATGGGTGGAGCAGCGGTCAGGCACGAGCCATATTCTATGGACGCCTTGTAGAATTGTCCAAAAGCCTACCATATATTCAGAGATGCCGGATGGATTGAGTATTTCTAGAAGCTTGAAGGCTCGGATGAGGTGGTGGCAATTGAATTTGCTCAGACTTTGAACAATAATAAAACTCGAGTAAGGGGCATGAAAGTTGAGGTGACTAAAGAGGTAATTTCCTGGGTAACTTCATTTCCAGTAGAGGGGCAGAGGTGGTTTAACAGAAAAATCAATGACCCCTCCTTGAAAGAAGACTTCCTAGAAGGAGAAGAAAAACTGGATAAGAAAGGGAGAGGAATTGACATGTTGTCACTTCCTCATCCTTGGGAAGATTTTGCCCTGTGTTTAATTAAATATATCACTTGTGAGGGAAGATCCATGATATCATTTAACTATCACTTTCATCTTCTTAATCACCTTTGACACCAGCAAAAGATTAATCTTCCATTCTATTTGTTAGGGAACATCAAGCATATGGCAGCAGTAGTAAAATCAATAGCACACCCGGAGGCATGTGTGACTAATCACAGACTCATCAAGTTAATAGTTTTGGATGCCCTAGGCTAGCAAGGAAAAAATTGGGAGGAATTCAAGCAAAATAGGTTGAGGACAAACCGGGGGAAACAGATCACGACTTCAGGAAGAAGTTAGGCAGAAGTGGAAACCCAAACTTGACCTGCTGGAGTTAGAATTGGGAAAGATCCTACTGATGAACCAATTGGGGATAGAAGGCCAAAACGAAGAGTGAAAGTCAGCATACCTGCAAAACCTTTGCCTCCGGCCGGAAATAAGACATAAGTAGAAGTATTAGAAGAATAAAGGCAACCCTCCTCATCAAGTAAGGATAAAAATCATGTCCTGTTTTTAGAACTCAAAAATCTAAGAAAGGAAAATGAAGAATTAAAGTGGAAATTATCTTAGGGGAAGGAAATCCCGGTGTCTATATGCATGACATGTTTTCAATACTTAACAACAACGGGATATAAGGTCTGTAGATAAAATATCAGTGCAATGGAAACAGAAACAGAACAACAGGAGGTTGTTACATAAGAACTTGCTAATGATAATGTTGTTAAACAAGAACCAACGGTTAAAGCAGAGCCTCCTGTAATAATTAACCTAGAATCTAACCCACAAGAACCTGTGGAGGCCACTCCTATTGTAGAAGAAACAAAAATGGACATAGGGGATACTCTAGGTGGAAACAAAGGGGCTGACACAGAATAACCCACTGAGGAAGATGTTGTTACACAAGAACTAGTAGCAAAGGTGGAATAACCCCATGTAGCAGAGGTTGTTACACCCATTATTGATGTGGATATTGAATGCAGAAGAACGTCTGGTCCCATCTCAGGATGGAGTTCTCAGAAAATCTTGTTAATTTTTTAATTACAAAAGTGGAAACAAGAAGCAATCTCCCTTTGGGAGGGGAAGATTTCGCTGAAAGAACATCAAAAATAAATAGTCAATTTACATGAAATATGGATGAAAGAAGAGTTGAAGAAAGGATGGGAGAATTATAAGAAGAAGGAAGCTTTGAAGAAACAGGAGGAACAGTTGATGTTGTTACAACAACAGGTTCGGGATCTTACCATAGACAAGCAAAAACTTCATAATCTCACCCTTAATTTGCTGGGCTGTAGGCGGCCTTCTCCATCCTATCCTATTTTTCTATGGGAATGTTACTTCTCGTTCCATATGAAAGCTGTTATGGAGGATAAACCCTATTTAAGTTCTTCCACTCGGACATTTTTATATTTTTTCCATGCCTCTGATTTTGATGAGCAAAGCCTACTGTGTGAGCTATTCTTACACAATGTCATTTGTGAACATATGAGTATGCAGATGGTTGTGACAATATTCTCCTATATGGGAGATCTTCAGTTGAGAGCTTTTGTGTCCTTCATGAAGAATCAAATTGAATGTCATTTGGCCATCAAATCTATGGAGGCTAATGAGGAGAAGATGGCATTATGGGTTTAGGCAGAATCGGGACGGGATGCTGAGTTAAGGCGAGAATTCAGGAGAATGTTGAGTACTCCTAGAATTAAGGAACTGACTGCCACTTACAGAAGAAGGATTGTGGACTTCTACCTCAATCATTTCTCAATGATTAAGAGTCGAGCCTTGACAGGGTGCGATGAAGAGCCGAGCCTTGACAGGGTTCTTGAAACGCACGGAAGATAGTAGTGCTGAGCTACTGAAGGAGGACCCATTCTCATTCCAGAATTTCGTGGTGGCTATTACACATGTGCCAGCTTACACACATATCGTACAATCCCTTGGTGCTTTGTGGCTTGGATTGAGATTCAAGTTTCGTTTGATCTAGCTGCCAATAGAGGATTATCAGAGTAATTATGAATTGAGTAAGTATGAGTCAGAGTCCTCGGTATGGAAGTTGATGGCCAATCAAGGGTACAAGTATGCAGACGAAGATACAACTCGTGCTTATGATCTCACCGACCTGCACTGGAGATATTCCCATGAGAAATGAGTTTGCATGAGGACATGCAAGTATTTCAGTTGGGGGGAGATGTTGGGTGCCAGTTTGGAACACTTTTCCTATATTTGTTTTCCCTATTTTTCCTCATAACTATAACCAATGGGAGTATCTTTGCCTCTTTTTCCTACCTTTCTATCCTAACTTGTGTTGTTTCACCTTGTGTCCATTATTTTTCCATTTCATCAATTATTATGATATATCGTGCCTTTTTATGACTAATTGAGGATGAATGTTTGAAGAAGATATATGGTCTTTGTATTGCCTTTCCAGATGTCATTTATAGCACAAAAGATACTGAGCACGAGGTCCACAGGAGCAGTTAAGGTGGTGATGTTACAGCAAAGCGATGCTATTACACTCTGTTGTTACAGACTCGCTCGCGAAATGCTGATACAATTTTACCGCTAACTAGATCTCGTCAACACCTATTGCTGACCTATCCTTTTGCTGTTACACTATAGTTTTGGTTCTATTACGATAAGTTGTAGAAGTTGTTTAGCATTGTATTTTTGGATAACAGGCTAAGGGCGGTTTTGATTGTAATCTATAATTGTTTAGTCAGAACTTTGTTACGAAGTGGTTATAACTATATTTATTCTGTTTCGATCAGCATGAGAATCATAAGATTCTCATGACTGATCTATCCCTTGATTTTATGAGATGTAACCACCATATAGTTATCGTCCCTAGAGGTTGAAAGGTTAGCGGAGAACAACATTATTTTGGCTCTGTAATTGTGCCCAGATTAATGCGGATTATCCTATTATTATTGTTACATGCGTTATTAAATTTAGTTTTCGTTAAGTTCTTCCTCTACTTGCACCCTGCTAGGGAGGAAGGGCCCTCCTTCTTACTAGGGATTGCAGTGATTAAAGTAGTTTTGTGTATGTATTTTTATTTCAGTTTATGTATCAATAGAGCTTTGTTGTTGCTGTTCAACTATGAATATATCCGCTTCAATTTCAATAATTTGTATGTTGTTACACATACGATATTAGAGACACCAGCTGGATAATTTTTGTGTGGTGCGCTAGAACATATTAATTGAAGTGTGATTCCAGTCTTGTAGATCCTTTTATTTCTACATGAGTGATTTACTTCCGACATTTAATTTAGCAACGATTTATTTTCTTTGGAATTTCTTCTGGTTGGGTGTATCAGCACATACAATGCAAATTTCATTGGAATAAAAAGACATCCCTGGATTGATAATTAATGTGTAATGTTTAGTCCTTTAACAGTGATTAATACAACCCAACACAGGCCATAAGGGATGAAATTTTCGGTAAATTCTCTCTCTGAGTGAGTCGACAGAGAGGAAGGGTTTCCAGATCAGAATTTTTCCGAGCCAGAGGGGGAAGCGCAAAGCCTTAGTGAAGAGTTGGTGGGACACAATTTCTACATGAAGATTTTGTTTTGCTGGGAGGAAAGTCATCAGAAAAGGAAGAAACAACACAGTGAGGGAATTTTCTTCCTTGGGAAGTTCATAGCTAGGGAATTTAATTTTTCCAAGATTTAAGCAACAGATTGAAGAAAAATATCTTGAAACTCCAAAAGAAGTGCATAAGCCTATTTAGTGTTGCACAGAGGGGGAATAAGTGGAGCAGCTTCGGCATTCTCGACCACCATGGCAGCTCACGGGCTTAGAGATCAGGACCGTTTGGAGGGAGCCTCCAACTATGTAATCTGGAAGGTGATGACTCAACTCCTTCTAGATGAATATGATCTCAAGATCTTCGTGACGAGCACGGTAGTTGTCCCTGCAAATCCAGATCAGTTGATCATGGTCAAAGAAAATAAATAGTGTTTGTGGTAAGTAGAAACCACATAAATAACTTAATGTGATGTGTTTTTTGTGGTAAAAAAAAAACTACGAAATGCACTTGATGTGATATGTTATTTGTGGTAAGAAGAAACATCTTGAGGTCTTGAGGATTGAAATTGTTAAGAGTAATCTCCTACAAAAACCCATAGGTGTAATAGATGTAGGTTAACCAAATAACAGTCATGATTATTATTGGTCATTTGGTATGGAGAGAGATATTTGTATGTTTTTGGAGTTACAAGATTAAAATTGAAGATAAAAAATGAAGAATGTAGAAGTCCAATGATCATAGAATACTCAAGATAAATACAAAGAGTAATGAAGAAAAATAATATTGAAGAGGAAAATGAAGAACAAACGAATTCAAATAGAGTGAAAGAATGCATGTATTGAGATCACGAGTATGGATTAAGGGGGAGAATGTTTGATTAACTCTTACTTTTGATACAAGAAATGGAGTTAGGGATGAACCATTATGCATTTGGTAAGAACTGAATAAAACAATTTAACAAACTCTTATGGTCACCTATAATTATATAAGGCACCATTTTTTCTTTAAATGTAACATAGGGGAATGAATTATTTAAATATATTTCTCCTTTGAGGGTTTTTTAATCCCTATGTTATTGTCTCATGTTTCTTCGTATCTATTTGCATGTGTATGTTACATGCCATAAACATCAATATTCAAAAGGTCTTTGTATTCAACATAATCATTCTTTGTTGGAGAGGTCTTTTCAAACTCTATTGTGCATCAATTCAGAGTTATGTGAAAAATTGAAGGTCATTGACTATCTTTCAACTCCACTATGCATGGATGATTTCAATGGTACTCTATGAGGGTTTATGCTTATTTTATGAATAAATATAATAAAATGTTTGAAATTAACTAAATGTATATCTATATTTGGATATGATGTGGGTGTAGGAAGGCATGGAGGATCAAGTTGGGAAATAACTAGAAAGGGAAAATATTCCCTACAAAGCCATCGCAAATCTCTTTGAACTATATTAAATATATGACAATATATTGATTAACAAGAAAAAACTGTCCATCCATTTTACTAATAAGGTTTAAAAACATGGTTTATTTTCAAGGAAAATAATCTTGTTTCTTAGCTAAAGGGCAAGAGTGAGGTTCACCAATATTCATAGGCATGTAGCCATTACAACAATATTTCTCATCATCATGTCATTCATAGGGAATTTAACCTAGGTGGGAGAGATAACAACCATTCTACACAACCACTCGAGATAAACCCAATTGACAAGGTTTAGTAATATGGTTTATTAATTAGGTTTTATTAATAAATTTTAAGGTTTATTAATAATATTAATAATAAGGTTGTCCCAGGGGGGCAACTCAATTGGTTAATCCGAGAAATGTGAAATTGTTGTAACTCGAAATACTCAAGTTCAAATCCCCCCTGTTGTGAATCGGGATGTGGGGAGGATGACATATCGTGCTCCCCCTAGAGGTTTTCTAGTAGTTACGTGTCAGGCGGGATGCTGGGTTTCCAAAAAACAAAAATATATTAATAATAATTTTAACAATAATGCTAATGTGGTTATTTTCAAATCCCACTAGCACAAATGGTTGAGGATGGGCCTCATTAGCAAGGTGACCCAGGATAAAACCTCACGAAGGTGGTTGTGCCCGTGCTAGGGGGAGGAGACACGCTAAACAATCCAGTCAACTTAGGGTTGGTGTGTCTGAGGCCGCATGCAATCCCCGAGTGACTTTGATGGATTAGATGCCCCTCGGTCATGGTTTCTCAAGCCATGGGTCAAACCTGGAGGATAAAAAACAACTTGAAAATAAAATAAAATTTGTTAATATGATTATTAATAATGTTAACAACATTAATGTTAAGGTTAATATTTTTTTATTAATAAGGTTTAAATTTTATTAATAATATTAATATTAAATTTGATTAATAAGCTTGGATAAATTCATTAATAATATTAATAAACTTATAATTATACATTAATCTATAAATTAACACTTTAATACTATACTTCTGTACACATAATAACATATTAATTTAAACATTAAGATGTTAATCTATAAATTAATATATTACTCTATACATTAGCACATGTCAATCATGATTGATCATGTCAACTGTAGTCAATATGGACATCATGTTTAGCCATGAATAACAATCGACATTATGTTAAACATGTCTACAGTTAAACATTTAGACATTATGCCAACATGCCCATGGTCAACCATATGCATCATGCCCATAGTCAACACAAGCATATAAATTAATACACATTACAATTAATAAGTTTAACTATAATTACTTTAGATAATACTTGAAGATAAGTTTAATATTATGTAATATTTTTTTTTTTAATATTTAATTTTAATATAACTTTTATAAATTTTGTCAACTATAAAACCATATTCAACCATGGCCAAACCAACTATGATCAATCATGGTGAACATGGTCAACCATATTAATTTATAGTTAAACATTGACAACTATGTGGTCAACAATGTTCACCCACTGTCAACCACAATCGACCATATACAACCATGTTAAAAAATTGACATCACAATGTGACAATTAAATATCAACGTTGTAATGTATCAAAGAAAATTCAGTGTTACAATCTAATGAATGAAAATCAGCATCACAATGTGACGAATGAAAATTGATGTCACATGTGATGATAAAATAATCACATTGCATTGTGACAAAAAATAAAAGTTGCAATATGAAAAATAAAAATTCAACAGCACAATATAACAAAAAAAAAAAAAAATTCAACATTACAATATGATCAACCAACACATTGCAATATTATGAACCAAATCAACATCACAATGTGACAAATAAAAAATTATGTCACCCTATTGTGAAAAAATAATAACCTCACAACATGATGACATAGGAAAACATAGTCAATCTTTGTATTATAGTCAATGCTTAAATAGTCAAAATGGTCAATTAGTCGACCATAGTCAACCTCAATCATCCTTATTCAACTTTAGTCAACCATATTCAACTATAGTCAATGATGGTTAACCATAATCAACCTTAGTTAATCATGGTCAAGGTTTAATAATAATAATATTACTACTAATACTTTTATAATATTTTTTTATAGTGCAATTGTATTATTAAACCATGGTGAAACTAGCTCATTTGTGGTCAACCATGGTTGCCGGGATCATCCATGGTTAACAAAGTCAACCATATTCATCTATGGTTAAACATTGATAACCATGGTCCACAATGTTCACCCATAGTCAACCACAATTGACCATAGACAATCATGTTCAAAAATTAACATCACAATATCACTAATAAATCTAAACATCACAATTCATCAAACAAAATTCAACATCACAATATAATAAACAAAAATTGGCATGAAAATATGATGAACAAAAACTCACGTTCCATGAGACGAGTAAAAATTTCACGTTGCATTATGAGAAGAAAAAATCAACGTCGTAATATGAAAAATGAAAAATCATCGTCAGAGTGTGTAAAAAAAAAAATCAACATTGCAATATGCTTAAAAAAATCGATATCACAATGTGACAAACAAAAAACTAACATTGAAATATGACAAACAAAACAACGTCGGACAATGACAAACAAATAACAATGTCACAATGCAATGATCAAGCATAGTCAACATGTGTAGCCAACATTTGCAGCCAATGTTAAATAGTCAATGATGGTCAACCTTAGTCAACCACGATCGACCATAGTCAACAATGATTAACCGTAGTCAACCTTACTTAATCGTAGTCAAGGTTTCAAAAGATTTAATAATAATAATAATAATTAAAAATATTAGATATTAAGGTTTCTTAATAATGTTTTTAATAAAGTTTAATAGGAATTTATTTGTAAGGCATTATAAGAAGGTTTATTAATAATATTAATATTAAATTTTATAAATAAGGATGTTTATATTTAATAATTTCAAAGTTTTTTTAATATCTACACTACAAGGAAAAAACCCTCTAGCGGAGGTTATAAAGGAGGTTTTTAGTGTTATAAAATTGGCCAAAATTGTCAAAAAAATATTTGCTACAACATCCATTTATGGTTACGGAGGTTTTGGCAGAGCTTTTAACGGAAATTCAACACAACTAAAAAAAATGGGGGGGCGGAGGTTATTACGGATGTTTTTTTTCATCAGTGTGCTACTCTGGCTTTAACGCGCCTCTACGTACATGTAGATGGCGCCTCGGGGCGGTCTTAGTCCAACACATCGGGACGTTTAGGTGTAAAACCGCATTGGGCATAGTGTTGGTCATACAACACACGAGACTGTTCTAATTGGTCTTAGGATTTGTGAGGTGCCCATAGGTCGTATCAACGCACCAGTGCATATGCTTATCTAAACGCACCGGTGCACCGTATCACAGAAAGGCATCGAGATTTATAATTGGTATCGGTACTCGTGTGGTGCCCATAGATCGTAAAAATGCACCAGTGCTTATAGATACGTAAACGCCCGGGTGCGCGGTATCACACAAATGCACTGATATTTATAACTAGTATTAGTATTTGTGATGTGACCATAGATCGTACAACAGCACCGGTGCGTATAGACACATAAACACACTGGTGTACAGTTACTGACACGCACAGTTTTTCATTTTGTGTTTTTTAGAAACATCGACTTGTGACAGTCCAATTATTGTGATTGTTTTAAATCCATTATTCATCAAAAGTCGACACATCTTATAACAATATTCATATTAATTACATTTTTATTAATGCATTTGAATGTGATGTTTGGATTAATTTGTTATATCATATCATAATTATTGTGGTTTTTTAAAATTCATTATTCATCAAGAGTTGACACATATATATCTTATAACAATATTCATATGAATAAATTTTTTATTAGTGCATTTGAGAATGACAATGGAGAACACAATAGTGACAATGGAGAACGCAATAGAATAAATTAAAACATATTATATATATATATATATATAAGACAGTGTTTATCATACAAAATGGGACAGTTATTGGTATCCCTTTGTCTTTCAATTGGGACACTCTGTCCATTACATTAAACAAAATGTCTGATTTCACAAACATATATATTTCAAAAAATAAAACGCCTTGCTTTGATATCCAAACATAGTGATCATCATTCTTCACTTGAACTGTTGTCACTACTAGAGCTACTTCCATTACTTGGGTTAATTTCAGGAATTTTTTTTTTACGACGTTGATTGTTTCCTTCTTTTTCACCTTCCATCTACAAACATAAAAATAAACAGAAATGAGTGTATATACATTGGTGAGAATAATGAAAATTTCAATATTAAATAATATACATCAATGCAAATCAAAAAGAAAAATGACGTACCATAGCAACAATTGACTCATAAACTATACACATTCTTTCAAAACCATGTACCATGCCATATTTCAAAATTTTCTCTGTTGGCGCAGTTCCATATTTTGTTTCCTACAAGTTTTATACCCCATAACAAATCATATATTTAATATAAAAGATGTTTTTGTTCTATTAATTACAGACGGAGCTAAGTAAAACAAGATCGATAGATGCTTGCAAATTCCATAATTAAATTTTGATATGCCAACATATACTCACAACCCATATTTAACCCAATTCCAATCAATTCGTCTGATGATTCTTCTTTATATGTTAGCACCTGTTTGAAGAAACTCAATGACGATTTTTGTAAAACAACTTAAAAAATACAAAAATGAAATCTAGTCAAGTTGTTATAAGGAAGTAACAATTACTCACAAACTTAGAGATCGACCCTTTTCTTCCTTGTCGTCCTATTTTATGTGCTGAATGGGTTCCATTTTCTTTTCTTTTCTGCAAGAAAATTCTTGAAAATTAATATTTAATGCTAAATTGTTTATTTATTGTACTTAATGATTGAAAAATTCAATGATTACATATTACATTTGAAGCACGTTGTTGTTGAGATGGCTCCTCCTGCGATACAATTTTGTCCATTTATTTGATCATCTCCTTGTACACCTTTATGGACATTCCTACTGGCATATTGCTGATATTAGCTCATTCATCTTTTGAGATTTTCATAATATTCTTGAAAATGTAACATGACAATAAAATATTTAATTTTTATATTGATATATGAAAATTAAATATAACAAAAGTGATATTTATAAATAATTCTGGACAAACATTTAAAGGAGTATTACTTTTTCATTCCTTCTTTTTTTTTTGTACGTTTTTTCTATTAAAAGTCTGACATGTCTCATTGACCAATTCTCTGGAAACTCTTCCTGTAGTTTAGATAAAATTTGGTTCTTGGAATCATTGGATTGATTTTTGTATTATAAGTGGAAAGAATGTCTATACATTCGTTCCACTAGATCCCTCAAACTTTTGTAAAAGTTTTTCCCCCATTCATTAACTTCTAGCACCACTCCAGATGAGCTAAGGAGCAATTCATTTTCATTTACATGTTCTATTCTTTTTCTTTTCTTAGAACAACATTCCCTTTCTGAGTTGTTGTTCTCTCTAGAACATTAAACATATTTAAATTAATAACCTATTTGTCACATGTTATCTAATAATTTGAAGTATATTATTAATGATAATTTAAAAAAGAAACTCATATTGGATCACTAGTATTTTTTCATTCACCTTATTCATCCTTTTGCAATTTTTCCATTAAGATTTTATGCTCTTTTGGTCGTAGATCAAAAATAATCATATCGAGCTTCATCATTTTGTGGCTCTGCATGATACACAATAAACAATACATATTAGTTAAACTTACATATAGTTCAAAAATAATATTTTTTATAAAGAATTTACAAATAACTTACCTTTTTTTCTTTTCTTGATGTGTTATCAGTATTTTTGTTACTTGAACTCTTGTTAGACATTTCTTTATCTATCTGAAACCTATACCATATCATTCATTAATATATTTATAAATAAATTCTCAACTTTTCAGGTACAAAATAAATCTCAAGACATTGGTGCGCCTTTCATGAGGTACGCATTGCGGCCAGTGCGTGGGGAATTAAAAACACACTGCAAAACAGTATAATATATCGTACGGTGCGTGGGGTATTATAAATGCACTGCAAAAATAGTGTAATAGACTGTACTATGCTATCCTCATAAAATGGAGCACCGGTGCCCTATTTTAGATATGGCGCACTGATTTAGAATTTTTATTTTTATTTTTTTTATTACACAGTACTTGTGCAGTGTGCTAGGTTACACAGGGCACACCGATAAAGAAAAATCCATTTTTTCCAAAAATTCATGCAATGGCCGAATGGATTGGGATCCGACTATGCAAGTCGTCTCGTGGGTTGGATGTCAATCTAAAATGAAAAACCCTAATTCTGAAATCACAAAAATAGGGAGAAGAAAGGGAAAAAACAAAAAAATGAAGGGTTTAGGGTAAAAATGGTTAAAACTGCAAAAAAAGTAAAAAAAAGAATCAAATTTAATCACGAGATGGTTTGACATTCTATGATACAGGGTTTGAATCATCAAAGGTTTGGTTTCTGATTGTCTGAATAATTTCTGTTTGAACGTATTTCATTGCTCCATAGTGCCCTCATGCTCTCTTGCTCCAGGTATGTCTCGTGCAAATATCTGGCTGAAAATTTTAGCAAAAATAGTGAAATAATGAAAAGTGTTTAGTATTTAAAGAATTATTTTATGAAATTAGATTTTCAAAAATATTTTTCCGCCCGTTTTTCAAATTTCTGTTTTTTTTTCACTTAATGAAAATAGAGTTGCGCATTTTTTATTTGTGTTTATTTGTGACCGGTGCAAAAGAGTTGTGAAGCACCGGTGCATCTGAGTAATACGACGCACCGGTGCGTGTTATGATGATAAACGCACCAGACTATATAAAGTTCTTTTTTTTTGTATGTAAGATCATAATAAAATAATGATAATTCTAAATTACATGAATTTATTTTTATTATTTTCTAAACTCTATTATGTTACAAAAATTCATATTATTCTAGATTTGTTATTTTACAATTATTTGCAAATTTACAAATTTAAATATTTGAATAAAATCATTTCACATTAATACAATTAAAATTTTATAAATATTTTACATACAATTACAATTAATATTACAATTAGAATTAGAATTAGAATTAGAATTATAACTACAATTTTAATTTTACATCATAATTATATTTACATAGAATTACATTTGCAATTTTACATAGAATTACATTTACAATTACAAATACAATTACAATTTTAGAATTTTACATACAGTTAAAATTTAAATTTCAATTACAATCACGATATAATATTTAATAAATATCATGGTCATTTAATATTAAATTAATTAATAAACATCATCACGAGCATGATAACCATCATACAAACATCATATTCGACTAAAAAACACATTCAAACATCAAATTAACATTATATATTAACATCATCACAACACAAACATCAAATATACATCTCATGTCAAACAACTCATGCTATCACATATACACATCTATCTGCAAGCTAAACATTATATGAGCATATCTAACATGACCTAACAATATGCACATCATAATGATCACCAACATGTAAATTAAGTACAACTGCAACATGAACATAAAATACATGGACCATATATATATATATATATATATAAAACTGAATAATGTTAAAAATATACAACTGTAATATAAATGTCATGGATCAGCTGGTGGTAATACGACATCAACAAAAGTACAAGTGGAGGCCTTTTAAGTAAATGGTGCAGCCTCAATGGTCGATGGTCGAGCCTGCTCATGATCATGACTAGTACTGATGGATGCATTAGCTGGTGGTAGTAAAACATCAATATAAATAGTAGTAGTGGAGGCCTACTCAGTCAAGAGTGCAGCCTCGATGGTCAATGGTCCAGCCTGCTCATGATCATGACTAGTACTGATGGATGTTGTAAGCTGCTGACTAGATGTGGTTGACGGTCCAGCCTCATCTCCATGATGACTACTAGATGCTACTAGTGGAGCCTCATGCTCATCAAGCGCAATGCGAGGTGAACGATCATGAGATGATGAGCCGTTGCTCGCACACTGTCCATCACGTGTCGCAGCTCGACTATGCCTATAATGTGCAACAGTCCTCCTCAGTCGTGTAATAGTTGTCGTAGCTCTTACGACATGCTGCATCAGGCTATACATGTCACGCGACATGCCTCTCCACATCGTTAATAGCTTATCATCAGCCTGTATGTCTTTGTAATGAGCGGGCCTGATGCCCGCCTCAACAATCAATGCACTGAGTTGGTTTCCCAACTCCATCCTATATCTAGTCTCAAGTCGACCACACCTAGCAAAAGGCGGTACCGGTGCAAAAACAGGAGGACGTATCTCTGCAATAGCCTCATCCTGATCATGATCCCCGGCATCGGCCATGTCTTGATCGTCATCAGAATCCACACCTAGATCATGTGGTGGTTTTGGCATCTCCTCGCCATCAAAAGAGCCAATGTTTGCAAAATATATACAAGTAAACAACAATAATTAAGAAATTTCATTACAAAATTTAATAAAAACAAGTTAAACAACATGTTAGAATAAATGTAAATAAAACAGTAATATTACCTCTATCATCTGGCGGCTCATTATCTGTGAAGAGGATGTTGGCACACCCTCGCCAATCTAATCCAGCAT
Source organism: Pinus albicaulis (assembly GCA_034641835.2). Lineage (NCBI taxonomy): Eukaryota > Viridiplantae > Streptophyta > Pinopsida > Pinales > Pinaceae > Pinus > Pinus albicaulis. The sequence continues at coordinate 1,208,695,966 of CM076583.1, forward strand.
AAGGACATGGGACCATAATGAAGGGATGCAACTGATCGTTAACACTAGCTAGTAAGTCCAGTGCATCATGAGATATCCTGGCTGGAAATATAGTATCTCCCCTCTTGGGCATCATCTGCCCCCACATGTGCATCCGGGTCTCCAACATCGGCCTACGAGGTTGTCAAACAAAACTAGGTCTCATCTCTAGAAATAGCTAAAAAAATAAACAAAACATCTCTGAAGCAAAAGGGAAGTTGACCCTCCTTTGTGCATCAGCATGACATCTATCTAAGGTCGTACAAAACTACCGCAAAAAAATGGCAGACCACCTGACAAGTCGTGGCTCCTATACTAAAGAATCAACATAATATAAAAGCAAACAGCGAATGTGTTTCCCATCAATGGTGTTGTGCGAAATGGTCTAAATGATAAGTGAGAGGCACTGCACGTCCTGTCTACCAAATGCACCTATATGTAACTAACCTCCAGGTACCTGAAACTCTGAAGGAGATAGTACATGTGCTCCAATGTATCTCTGGGTGTAAACTAACTGATTCCCTGCTACACAACCAGCTGGAACCTCTGGGAATGAGGGAAAATCCACTCCTCTCCTCGATAGTCCTGTAATAAAATAAATATCCTCCTTAGTGGGTGTGTACAATTGGTCAGGACCAACCTCGAAACCTTGTCAGTGGACATTCCACCTGCAGATAAGATATCTCAAAAACACACTAGGGCCTTTAGGGACGTAGCCTCCTCATAGAACTTGAGGAGGCCTACCTTCCTTAGGATCCCCTAGGTATCTGCTGTAATAGGGTGAGGGTATGCATCTCTCTCTCCCTCTCTCGTGCCTCCCACTAGCGAATCATGTCATACTGTTCCGCCTATTGTTCTTGTTGCTCCTCTTCTCTTTGAATCATTGACATATTAAATAATTTTTTTTTATTAAAACAGACATGTATTTAGGAATATACATATATATTTGTTTTTTGAAAAAAAAAAATAGACCAGTCGGTGAGCCACAAAAACAGTCACGCACCGGTTCTGGTGTGGCTTGTGTTTGTAGCGCACCGGTGGCAGTGCCCCAAATGAAATACAATGCACTGGCCTCGATGCAGCTGAAATTTTTTCAAGCACCGTTGACTATATCTGATGTCAGAATAGCGGTGCACTAACTGAAATATACTCCCCAGAGCGTATATTCATGTCAGCACACCGACTTCTTGACAATTACATAGTTGACGGTGTGGCCTTTTACCCGGCCGCACCGTTGACCCTTTTGAAATGTCGAATGCAGTGCGGTGACAGACACTGAGGCGGATAATTTCGTCAATGCACCGCATTGCTATTCCCATGGTCAACGGTGCGCCTGGCTAAATGAGCACACCGCATTTTTTTTAATTTAAAATAATACGGGTCGCCTTTCGGTACCGCCCCTGAAACGGTGCGGATACCGTTAGCACTAGTGGCAGTGCGGCCTGTAAATTTTACAGGCATCACCGCTATCCAGTGCGAGCTGAACGGCTCAGGCACACCGCGTGACAAATATTTTTTTTCTTTTTTAATGGTTATTTTTAAGGTTATTTAAAATTATAATCTGCTAGAAAGCTTAATTATGGAAAAACTAGAAAAATTTATGTACATTTCGCTGTCGAGGAGGCATATTGTCTATAGAATTTGCAAAAGAAAAATTTCCCACCATTTTTCAAAATGAAAGCTAGAGATTAGTGGCCAATGCATAGCATTAGTGCGTGCAATGGGTATAATGGGAGCATCGATGTCAGGGCGACTCAGAGAAGGGGAAATGGCACCGGTGCTTGAGAGCTCTGGAGCACTGAGGAAAGTGAAAAATGCAGTTTTTTCGCCATAATTTGTTTTTTTATTTAACCCTGTTTCGGTGCGCTGGGTTTTATAGGTGCACTGATACGTTTACTTACAACCGCACTGAGCGGTGTCAGATTTAGCGCGTTGTTTATGATGCACCAGGGCGGTTCCCTAACACCGCACTGAGATGTTTCAGTTTTGGCGCGATGTTTTGATGATGCACAAGGGCGAAATATTTGTAAAGCACTAGTGCGGAATAGTCGTAAAGCATCGGTTTTTTGGCCATAATTTTTTTTTAATTTAACGCTATTCTAGTGCGTGCATTTTATAGGCACACCGGTGCTCTTGGATAAGAATGCATCGGCAGGTTTCAGTTTTGGCGCGGTGTTTTATTGCGCACTGGCATGGAAGAGTTGTGAAGTACCGGTGTGTTACCATAATAGGATGCCCTCGGCGGGTGTGTACGTTGCGCACGGTGTCCGGTGTGCCAATGTTTTTTGCACACCGGGGCTTTCTATGGTAGAGCGCACCGGCAGTTGAGAGCTCAAGAGCACTGAAAAAAAGAAAAATCTGGGTTTTTTGCCATAATTTTTTTCTTTATTTTACCCTTTTTCGGTGCACATGGTTTATAGGTGCACCAGTTCTAATTCTTAGGAATGCATCGGCCAGTTTGTGTATTGGCGCGTTGTTTTATGATGCACCGGTGCACTTTCTTAATACCGCACCGGGCGGTTTCAGTTTTGGCGTAGTGTTTTATAATGCACCGACATGGAAGAGTTGTGAAGCACCAGTGATCTACAATAATACGACGCACCGGGTGGGTGTGTACGGAGTGCACGGTGTCCGGTGTGCCAATGTTTTTTGTGCACCAGTGCTTTCGAGTTTCAAGAGTATCGATCTGATGTTTAATGATAAGCTCATCGAGTGGAAAACATCCGCAAAACCCTCCGCCCGCCAACCTCCTCTAGTAACCTCCACTAGAAACGGATGTATGGGGTATTTTTCTGTGGGGTTCCTCAAAAACATCTACTAGAGGGCCTTTTCCTTGTAGTGCTAATTTTTTTTCAATATTTAGTTTGTAATTCAATATTTATAAAAGAAATTCAATAGTATAATATGTTGGCATTATTAAAAAAGTGTTGTCCTTGATGGAAGCCCACTTGTAACAAAGTTTACATATTAGTTTAGAGGTGACAGAGTGATGGAACAAAATGACAGAATGATGAGACAGAGGTTTGTAAATCAGAATCAAAAGATTATTAAAGGTAAAGATTTGAATATCTATATGCGGGTTAGTGAAGGAAAAGTCTCATGTACATGCTGATATGAAGAAACAAAGTCGTGTATGTGCTGACACACTAATTTTATAATACCAGGGGTCTTTATCATGTTATTATCCCATAATATTGAGCACAGTAACACTTATTTGATCTCGTCCAAGAATACCATCGACACTTGTGTGGTTTTGGCTCATCGTATTAGCTAAGGCTCAAACTATATAAGGAGGTGAAGATCAAAGTGCTAAGTGTGCATGAGTGAGGTTAATGAATGAATACTTCAATATGAAGTATATTTGCATGGTATGGGCTATAGTTGATTAATAGATCTGAAATAATTATGCACCCATAAATACAATGACGAATCAAAATCTCTAGATGGGAAATGACTATGTATGTTCATGATTTTTTTATGAGATGTTTCGATCTGTGGTCTGGCGCATGCTTGCTGCAATAAAGGGTATGATATGAGTAAGTTTGATGTTCTGAATTATTATGCAATCCTGAATTATATAAAGATATATACATGGGTTTGACAAGAGGAAGGCACGTATACACACGAGTTTAGTTCTACAGAGTAGCGTATACTTTCAGTAATATGTTAAGATCTATACATGTGTTGGTTTCGGGATAAGCGTGTACATACATGCATAATTCTATGAAAGGTGCATATGCAAGACAGGGTTTTGCTGAAAAATGTTGAAGATAATGTCTGGTCAATTTTGTTGTGTTTCTGTTGTCTGTCAATGAAGTATTCATATAGATCTGGGTTGTTTGAGTATTTATTATGTTGTTATTTGATTTTGGTTAAAGATCAATGATTTCTTGGTTGATGGAAGATTCAGTGAATGATTTGGTGTAGTTATATGTTTCAGTTTGATGTATGGTGTTGAGCTTAAATGAGTGTAGTGGGTCCAGTCTAAAAATTTGATGAAAAGAGACCTATAGGTTGTGATGTGTTCAAGCAGGTGGATCCAGTGTGAAAATTTATGAAATGTAGTCCATAGTGGAGCTGAGAGTTAGAGCCTTCAGTGAGGAAGTCAAAGCTTCTTTCTAGTTGGAGCTGGTGATCATATCAGGGGGTTGTAGCTCCCTTCCAGTAGTCGCTAGTAAACGAGAGCAGGGGTTCAAAGCTCCCTTCCAGTGGAGGTTGGTAAACGAGATCAGGGGGCTGGAGCTCCCTTCAAGTGGCATCTAGAGAACGAGTGAAGGTTGCAACCTGATGCAGTTGGGTGTCTACATGGTGGTATGAGTCTATGCTAGTACAAGATTGTAAGAAGTTTTCTATATAATAAATATTGAAGATAAAGATGACAACAACAGTGGTTTTATCCCACATTGGGTTTCCACGTTAAATCCTAGTGTTCATGTGTGTTTCTTATGTGTGATGCTTTATTATATTCTTACTGCACATGTTTACTGCTTACTAAATATATGATGAATCATTAATGCACTAGTTTAAGTAAAGCTACTAAAGATTTATCTGAATTATAAGTTCTTTGGGCATACACTAGATTCCTAAATCAAAATCGCGTACATATGTTATTTGGCTTAAGTAAAGTTATGTATAGAATTCAATAAAGAAAATTAAAAGTCTATGTTAGTTTTAAATATTGATTCATCCCTCCTCTCAGTGTTTTTTCCAACAATTGGAATTGGAGCAGGTCCTTCCGAAGAAGCTTGATCGCTTGAAGGAAGATCTACCAAGATGAGAAATCAAGACATAACGTCATCTATAAGACCACCACTCTTCAACAGTAATAATTTAATCTTCTGGAAGACAAGAAAAAGATCCTATCTTTAGTCTCTTGGAGCAGATGTTTGGGCAATTGTTGAAGGAGGTTACCAATATCCAACCATAGATCCCCCAGATCCAACAACAAAGAAGACATATGAAACCAATGTGAAATTTGTCAGTGCATTATTAGGAAGTCTAAACGAATCAGAATTTGTCAAAGTTATGCAGTTAAATACAACAAAATAAATATGGGACAAAATCAACCTAAGCTATGAAGGCGATGTCAAGTTAAAAAGTGCTAAACTCCAAACTCTCAGGATTCAATATGAAAATCTCAAAATGCATAATGATGAAAGTATTGATAGTTTATTTCTACATCGAGATGAGATTATAAATCGTATGAGAAATCTGGGTGAAGACATAAAAGACACAAATTTAGTAGATAAAATATTAAGATCTCTAACTCCTCAATTGGAGTCAAAGTGTTAGCCATTGAAGAAAAGCAGGATCTGCAGACTCTTAATGTTGTTCAACTTAATGGGATCATGACTACTTTTGAAAAGATAAAAGGAGGTCCCTCAGAAGTCAGAGAAGTCGCATTTAAAGAAACTGAAAAAGTAAAGGAAAAGGAAGAACATAATGAATCGGGGTATATATCAGAAGAAGACAAGGTAAATTTTGTAAATAAGCTTCAACTTGGCACCAAAACATTCAGAGGTAAGCTTCCCTTCAAATGTTTTCCTTGTGGTAGAGTGGGTCATTATGCTACTAAATTTCCTCACAAAGATAATCATAACTAGGGGGAGGATATTGAAAATGATAATAGGAGACGATTTGACAATAGGAAAAGTTATTATAAGATAGTGATGGCTTTTCAAATAGTGAAGAAGGAGAATTTGATGAAGATCTTAAATTACTCATGGCATTTGAGAAAGACACTAATGAGTCTAGATAACTTTATGGATTCTTTAGAAGAAAATTTTTTATTTGAAGAAATTACTCAACTCAAATATGTTTGGAAGAAAACAAAGTAGCCATATATACTCTAAAGAATCAACTCATAGAAAAGGAGAAGCATAATGAGAAGTTATAATGTGAAATAGTAAGTCCAAGAAAGGAACCTGAGAAAATAAAACCTCTAATTTAATCTTGGATTTTCTAAAGGATATGAAACCTTAGATGAAATTATCAAGGTTCCACGCTCTCCTCTTATGAAGACAGGTCTTGGATACATTGGTGAATCATCACATACAGAAAAATCCTCAACCTCAACCACAAATTATCTAAATGCAGTAAAAGCGAGTTAGCAAAGTTTCAACCTTCAACGGAAGAACCAAGACACTTTGCAGGTAAATAATGTTCACTCTAATTCAAGGATGAACAATAATAGAAGGATTAGTCAAAAGGTAAACAAAACTAGAAGGTTTTATGATCACAGAAATTTCTTCTTTAATGGAAAATGATTCTCATGTCATAATTTTGGTCACAAAGCTGCTCAATGTGTTGCATACAAAACCATCATGACTAGAGAAGCAAAAAAACAAAGGAATGAGACAAGAATCAAGAAGAATACTTATAACAATTTCTCTCCTCTTAAATATTAAATTGAATGCTTAGTTTGCAATAACTTGGGACTTGAGTAATCTGAATGCAGGATAAAATTACCGCCAAAGGAGAAAATATCAACAAATTTTAAGGTATGGAAATAGAAGGACTTATAATCCGAAAGTTGTGTCATATATTTATTTTCAGAAGGAGAATAAAATCAATGGTACATTGATAGCGGATTTTCAAAACACATGACAGGTTATAAAGATAAAATCATTTCATACAATGCATTAGAAAAATAAAAGAATGTCACTTTTGGAAATGATTCCCTTGCTATCATTAAGGGTAAATTCTATGTTTTTCAAAAGAAAAGGTTAAAGCTAGTAATGTTATGTATGTTGATGGATTAAAGAATAACTTGTTGAGTCTTAGCCAAATGTGTGACCAAGGAAATGAGGTGGTCTTCCGATCAAAAGAATGTGTGGTTTGTGAACTTGACACAGGGAAGACCATAATAAAAGGAGTAAGAAAACCAAGCAATCTGTATATATTGAAAGGTGGCCAAGAACGATATTACCTAGGAAAAGCAGAGGAAAACTGGTTATGGTACAAAATTTTGGGACATCTAAGTTTTTCTCAAATAAGAAAATCAAGTAGACTCAAATTTTTTTGTGATCTATCCAGCATCACCCTACCAGAGAGTACCATATGCAAGTCATGTCAATTCGGTAAGAAAACCAGAGTTCAATTCAATGACAAAGAAGGATCAACAAGTAAGCCCCTTGACCTTATACATACTGATTTTTGTGGACCTGTAAGGAAAAAGTCACCTCGTGGAGAACAATACTATATCTTATTCATTGATGATTTTTATAGAATGTGCTGGATCGGTATATTGAAACCCAAAGATGACGAATTTGATAAATTTAAGGTCTTCAAAGCATTAGTTGAAAATAAATTAGATCTAAAAAAAAAATGTCTTAGATCTAAATGAGGAGGAGAATACATATTGGATGAATTATTTTATTTCTATGAACAACATGGTATAAAAATATTTTTTTTGTAGCCATAAGTCCTCAACAAAATGGCGTGGCGTAAATAATGAATAGAACAACTCAACAAATGGCTCGTGCTATGCTTGATGAGTCTGGAACTCCTGACACCTTCTGGGGTGAAGTTGCACATACCGTAGTAAATATTCTCAACAAGGCTGATGTTCGTGTGAATAGTGATAAAACTCCTTATGAACTCTGGTATGGTAAGCCTCCTATTGTGAAGCATTTTGGAGATTTTGGAAGCAAATGTTTCATGAAAAATAATGATGAAAAACTTGGTAAGTTTGAAGCTAGAGAAGATGAAGGAATAATTCTTGGTTACTCTTATAGAAGTAAAGGATACAAATGCTACAATAAAATACTTCTGAAAATTATTGAATGTATTGATTTTGTGATTGATGAAGCATGCACAACTCCCAAAAGGGTAACAACAGCAAAATGAGGATCATGATGATGAATTCTTTCCCACATCAAATCGCAATGACATAGAAGAAGAAACTAATTAAGCATCATAAGAAGACACATCATATGAACAAAAAGCTCCATCGAGATATGTTCAAAAGAATCATCTAGAAACTCAAATTCTAGGAGAAAAGGAATCTGGGGTACAAAAAAGAAGAACCCTTAGAGTATCTCCAAGTTATCTATCTTTATTATCCTCCATTGAACCTCAAAATGTAAATCAAGCTATTAAAAATGAATGTTGGGTCAAGGCCATGGATGAAGAACTTGATCAAATTGAAAAGAATAATACTTGGGAATTGGTTCCAAGGCCTCAAGATAGAAAATGTTATTGGGACAAAATGGATATTCAAAAATAAGTTGAATGAAAATGGAGAAGTAATTAGAAACAAAGCTATACTTGTTTGTGAACGTTATGCTCAACAGGAAGGTATAGAATTTGAAGAAACATTTGCACCGGTAGCTAGACTTACAGCCATAAGCATGTTTCTTGCATTTTCAAGTTTTCAACATTTCAAAATTTATCAAATGGATGTAAAATATGCTTTCCTTAATGGAGATCTAGAAGAAGAAGTATGTATAGAACAAAAAAAAGGATTCATTTTTGGGAATGATGAAAACCTTGTATGTAAACTCATAAAGGCTTTATATGGGCTTAAAAAAGCTCCACGGACATGGTATTATCATTTTTACAAGTATCTTCAACAACAAGGCTTCACCAAAGGATCTGTAGATAGTAACCTATACACAAAAATTGAGGATGATAAACTGCTAATTATTGTTGTTTATGTTGATGACATCATATTTTGAAGTAATGAAGAATCCATGAGTCAAAAATTTGTTTCTGTTATGCAGAAATAATTTGAAATGTATTTAATTGGGGAACTAACATATTTTCTTGGTTTACAAGTGCAACAAGCAAAAGATGTCATCTTTCTCTCACAAACAAAATATCTTAAGAAAATACTGAAGAAGTATGGGATGGAAGACTGCAAAACTATATGTACTCCAATGATGACAAGATGTAACCTCAGTTCTCACGATGATTTTATCACTGTAAATCACCTAGAATAAAAGTCTATGATTGGAAGTATAATTTATCTAATATGTACTAGACTAGATATCATGCATGCAGTTGGGATTGTTGGACATTTCCAAGCCAATCCAAAGGAATCACATCTTCAGGAAGTAAAGAGAATATTCAAATACCTCCATGGAAATCAAGATTTTGGTCTATGGTATCGTAAAAATGTCGATCTTACTCTTGATGCTTACACAAATGCAGACTAGGTTGGAAATGTTGATGGCTGGAAAAGCACTAGTGGAGGTGAATTTTATACAAGGCCCCAATTAGTATCTTGGTTCAACAACAAACAAATTTCCATTGCCTTATCTACAATGGAAGCATAATATGTGGTTGATGCATCTTGTTGCACACAAATTCTCTGGATGATGCATACATTACAAGGTATTAAAATTAAATGTTCTCCACCCATCTCCATCATATGTGATAATACAAGTGCTATTAGTATTTCAAAACATCTTGTTATGCACTCCAAAACTAAGCATATTCCTATTAAGTATCACTTTCTACGAGAACAAGTGCTTGAGAAAAAGGTTAATTGGAGTATGTTCCCTCCAAAGAACAAGTTGCTGATATATTTACTAAACCTCTCCCCATAGAAGAATTTGAATATCTCAAACAGAAACTGGGAGTTGTCTCTACCTCATTGGGTTGCTAAACTTATTTTCTCAGTCCACAGATGAAATTTCAGAAGATTGATTTCAGTACACAAGTTTCTAGAATCATAGTCGCGCATACATGCAAGTTCCTTTGCAGGCAGTCACATATGGATTTCTCTGACATGAAATCAGTAGGTTTCACTATAGAACAGACTCTGTCATGCTGCTAACAGTCATAATTTGATTCTATTGATCATGTGTTGATGAGTACATTCTGTTGAATATTGCAACGGGAAACAGTGAAGGAGGCATCCTGAAACATCATTCCTGATCCTAGTTGGAAAGTGATCACCTAAACTAGGTGGGGCCCACACAGGTGATTTTTTGTCGCAAAGTCTATTTTTAGACTATGTCTATTTTTAGACATGTCGATCATATTATATGAGTTGCAGGATGCTATTTGTGGATGGTTGGTCAAGTTGGAAAAATATATGGACTTCTATTTTTAGACATATTGGGTGGAATCTATTTTTAGATTGCCAGTCTAAAAATAGATATGTCGAATATTATTAGCTCTTAATAATATTTGGACTCTAAATATTATCTTATTCTCTTGGAGCACTTCAGTTAAGTGCACAGATGTGGCACAAGAGCTGACAGAAGGAATTACGCTATTTCTAAGGGTTAAGTGGAGCTATTGCATGGAGACTTCGGTTAGAACTCATGTGACAGAGTTTGGTGGAGTTGTAGAAGTAGTTGATGGAGTTGTGTTCAGTTTAACTGAGTTAGACACAGTTGAGCTAGTTGTATCTAGTCTAACTAATTGATACAATAGTGAGAGTGGTGTGAATTAATTAATAACTAATTCACTAAATATTAACTCATTAATCAACTGAAGAATACATCAGTTAACTACAGTGCATGGACAGTTTCAGTGGAGACCAGTGGAGAGGTAGGTGAAAGAGCAAGTGTGACTATCAGTTGTGACTATAGTGTTGCATGAGTTTGCACCACACATTGATGGAGATGCCAATGAGGATTGCACAGTGCAAGCCAGGTGGATTCGAGTTCATTCAGAGCCATTCTTCAGCAGGGATTGCGCAGTAGAGGCAGGCTAGCAGGTGGCAGAGATCGGTGCATGGATTTGCTAGATCGGACCTGATTAGTGTGTAGCGATTGTATTGTACTGAGAGCTTGTGAGAAGCTTTGTATGAGGATTGTTACATGATCTCTATGACATATATTATATACAGATAGTTGGGGTTTTTAGCTTCAGGCTTTCCCATGAAAACAACTGTGTTAATGTGTGTGAATTTTTATGGTTTCAATGTGTGCATTGAAATTGTGTTTATTTCCGCATGTGATGATCAATGGTGGAATAGATTTTTTATTGTGCATGAAGTTAAAATAGTGTGTGATCAGGAGAATCTTGGACATATGCATGTGTAGTGCATATAATTTCTACATAGTCTTCTGATATGGTTTTTGAGTTATTTTTTCGTCTTTGATATTTATCTACTTGATGAAAATTCCTTGATGAATGAGTTGTTGAAAATATTTAGGTAGCATAGGTTCAGGGGGAGCATTAGCCTTACTGAGTATAATTCATTGATGGCATTATGTGTTTCATGGTTGCTAAATTTTGTTCCATGATCTCTCACTCTGGAGGTCTTTTGGTCTTGGTTATAGAAGTCATATATGTAAATTGATGTAAAGGTCATGTTGAGAACTATGGTGTAATAATTGTCATATTTAGTCATGGATGGTCTTTGAGATCATCCCACTTGGTTGGGTGGTTGTGTCAAATATGTAATCCCACTTGGTTGGGTGGTTGTGTCATAAATATAACCCCACTTGGTTAGGTGATTAATGTAATTATGAATCCTTGGTGATCGGAAAGGTCATACTCAGTTGAGTTATACAGTCATGTACTTCATTTAAAATCTATTTGAAGATTCTGCATGTGCTCACAGGGAGCATGGCTAGTATAGTCAAGATCGGATCTTCAACGCTCTTGTATATATAAGGAAATAGAAGCCTTGTTTCAACATTGGTTCACCCTTTTCCCTTGATGTTAAAGGGGGAAAGTAACTTGGTGTTTGAATAATGCTTATGTTGATGTGTCTAACAGCTATCTAGAAGTTGTGGTGATCATAACGAGTATCTTCAAGTTATGATGATCAAAGACAAATATGATATCCATCTGATCTAGGTGGATATTGGTGGTCACCGAATTATTCCATTTGGACCCGCACCATCAATTCTTTCAGTTTTTTAGTTTCAGCACAACTTACTATTTGTAGCATTTTTTTGGGTCCTGAACTTCTGGAGCCATTTTGAGGCCTTAAACGACATTTGTTGGGAAAACCAGGAGAAACATGGGTCCATGGAAAAATGTTTTTCACATCAAAAGTTGTATTCCTCAGATATATCTTTCTAACGAGGTATGGTGCTCGTCAAGCAGAGATTGTATGCCAAAGTTATGTCCCCGAGAAGTTGAAACAACAATTTACCCAAACGGGCCCATAGTTTTGGCACTTCATCTCCTAGGGTTAGGTTTTTAGATGTTTAGGGTTTTCCATTATTTCTCAATAATAAATAGTCCCTCGAGCCTCATTGTAACACAGTTCAGAGGCATGTAGCCATCACATCTCTTCTCAGAGATACGCTACTAGTGCCCTAGCTCATTTATTTCCATTATGTCTGTAAGCATATTTCATTCATTTTTTTAATTAAAATGAAGTTTTATTTCCGTTGCATCTATGTTTTTATGTGTATTTCTGTATTTTATTGAGTTCCTACATAAATATGGATCAACGGTATCAGAGTGGTCTTCTCTTTCTCTATTTTTCTTTACATGTCCCCAACAAGGTTAGGGTATAAGGAGTTAGGGATCGATCTGGTTGAACCCCTGCAAGATTAGCCTCGCAAAACCTGACGACCTCCCATGGTGGAAGAAAAGAAAGACGAGGGAGGAGGAGATCCTATCAAAATATTGCTTGAGGAGGCCCTCGAGAAAAAAAGGAATGCGATGATGGATAACTTTTCTCAGATCCTTCAACGGCTGCCCACCTACGATGCATCTGCATCCAACAACCATCCTAGAGGCGCCACTCCCTTCAAGGTATAGGCAAAATTTGACATTCATGTATTTGAAGGCCAAATAAATGCAAACACTGTAGATAGATGATTGAATTTGCTGGAAGGGTATTTCTTGGTCCATGATTTCTCCGACCAAGAAAAGATTATTTTTGCACTCCTCAAAGCCGCTCCCCATGTCAAAGACTGGTGGGAAACCTATTGTGAGTAAAAGGACGAGAGGGAACCCTCTTTGTTCTCGGCCACACCCACTTGGAATTTGTTTCCAGATGGAATCAAGGAACAATATTACCCCGTGGGGAGCTATGAGGACATGTACATCCAATGCACCACGATGCGACAACAAAGGGATCATAACAAGTATCTTCAAGTTATGATGATCAAAGACAAATATGGTTGCCATCTGATCCAGGTGGATATTGGTGGCCACCAACCTATTCCATTTGGACCCACACCATCAATTCTTTCAGTTTTTTAGGTTCAGCAAAACTTACTATTTTTAGCTGTTTTTCAGGTCCTGAACTTCCAAAGCCATTTTGAGGCCCTAAATGACATCTTTTGGGGAAACCAGGAGAAACATGGGTCCATGAACAATGTTGTTCACATCAAAACTTTTAATCCTCAGATAGATCTTTCTAATGAGGTATGGTGCACGTCAAGAAGAGATCGTATGCCAAAATTACATCCCCGAGAAGTTGAAACAACAATTTACCCAAACGGGGCCCATAGTTTTGGCGCTTCATCTCCTAGGGTTAGGTTTTTGGATGTTTAGGGTTTTCCATTGTTTCTCAATAATAAATAGGCCCTCGAGCCTCATTATAACACAGTTAAGAGGCCTATATCCATCACATCTCTTCTCATAAATACGCTACCAGTGCCCTAGCTCGTTTATTTCCATTATGTCTGTAAGCATATTTTAGTCATTTTTTTTTAGTAAAATGAAGTTTTATTTCCTATGCATCTATGTTTTTATGTCTATTTTTGTATTTTATTACGTTCCAGCATAAATATGGATCAGTGGTATCATAGCGGTCTTCTCTTTCTCTATTTTTATTTTCATGTCCCCAACGTGGTCAGGGTATAAGGAATTAGGGCTTGATCTGGTTGAACCCCTGCAAGATCATCCTCGCAAAACCTGATGAACTCCCATGGTGGAAGAAAATAAAGACAAGGGAGCAGGAGATCCTATCAAAATATTGCTTGAGGAGGCCCTCGAGAAACAAAGGAACGTGATGATGGATAATTTTTCATAGATCCTTCAACAATTGCCCACCTACAGTGCATCTGCACGCAACAACCACTCTAGAGGTGCCACTCCCTTCAAGGTACAGGTAAACTTTAAATTCCTGTATTTGAAGGCCAGATAGATGCAAACGTTGTAGATAGATGATTGAATTTGCTACAAGGGTTTTTCTCGGTCCATGATTTCTCTGACTGAGAAGATTATTTTTGCACTCCTCAAAGCTGCCCCCCATGTCAAAGACTAGTGGGAAACCTACTGTGAGCAAAAGGATGAGAGGGAACCCTCTTTTTTCTTGGCCACACCCACTTGGAATTTGTTCCGAGATGGAATCAAGGAACAATATTACCCCGTGGGGAGCTATGAGGAAAAGTATATCCAATGGACCATGCTGCAGCAACAAAGGGATCAAGATGTGCACGAACTAACGAATTTGTTCCATAACCTGCGGACAAAGTTGGGTATTAAAGATTTGGAGAGACATTTGATGCTCAAGTACTGCAGTTGTCTGCATAGACACATTCAGGAGGAAATGGAGTTCCTCGACATCACATCGCTTGGGATGACATATCGCTATGCCACCAAGATCGAGCAGAAATTTAAGCAGAAGAAGTTAGACTTTGGTTCCGCGAATCCGAAGCCAGGAAAGGCACCCCCAAACTACAGAACAAGGGGTAAGGCCAAAGTGGGGCAACTCATAACAACACCACAAATCTAAAGAAGGACATGTGGAAGTGGTGTGAATTTCATAATAGCCCCACTCACAACACAAATGAGTGTTGGGCCAAATAGTCGTTGGTGGCCGAACTGAAGGCACCCGAATCAGATGCATGTTCTAATCCTAAGCCAGAACTAGACAAGGGAGATGACAAAGGGAAGTAGATCATTGATGCGGACCCCAGTGCCATTGTTTCCACCACCAAGCCCTAGAGGGAGGATCCCAAAGATCCATAGGAGGGGGAGCGCTTCTTCCTTTCGCATATGTGGGTGAAGGGTTCTCATTAGGGGAATTTTGAGGTCTAAAATGGGCCTCCTAAGGAAATAATAAAATAATATTTGATGACATCGTCAAATTTTAGAGGGAAAAAAGAAAAAAACTACTTTTTCAACTTATCTCCCAATGTTTTTACTCAAATTTTGAGTAGGAGTACTCGTTGGATGCAAAATTTAATTCCTCATCCAAGGAGTACCATGTTGCATACTTTTGATGGACCTTGCTACATGAAAAATGAGAAATACATGAAAAACGTGATTGCAATCACGTTTTTTCATGTATTTCTCATTTTTCGCATAGCAAGCTCCATCAAAACTATGAAACATGGGTACTCCTTGGATGAGGAATTAAATTTTGCATCCAACGAGTACTCTCGCTCAAAATTTGAGTAAAAAATTTAGGAACACAATAAAAGTAGTTTTATTATTTTATTCATTTTTAATCTTTTTACCCTTTTACTTTAAAAATGGTGAATCATCCCCCATAGTTGATGTCATCATCTTGAATCTTATTGGTTCTTATAAAGTTTATGTTAGCTGTACATTTTTCTTAGGAGGCCCATTTTAGACATCAAAATTCCCCTAATGCCACTACAATTTCTTGTCGATAGCGGAAGCCAAAAGAACCTCATTTCAGCAGAGGTCATGAAGAGGCTCGACATACTGAACATAGCACACCTGCAACCATATTCCATTGGGTGGCTTCACCCAGGGAGAGATCTCTGCATCCGCCAGCAATGCCGCCTTGCGTACAACATCAAGTCATTCACAGATGAGGTATTGTGTGATGTTTCTCTTGTTGATGTAACTGATGTATTATTGGGCCAACCATACTTGTGGAGGCGACATGTTGTGTATGAGTCTAGGCCTCGTTCTATTGTTATTACTTTGGGAAATAAATTTTACAAGATACCAGAGGTTGTACCGCCTCCTACCATCTCCTTGACTATCGCAAAACAACGCAGTAAGATTGTTTCCAAAACTAGGAAATTTATTTTCCTTACAACTCGCTTACAGGGAAAGAATAATATTGTGGCCAAAACCTCAAAATAGGGCTCCCTTGCACGACTTCAGTAGATGGACAAAGTCGTGGAGGAATACAAGGACATTTTCTCCTCACCCAGAGAGGTTCCTCTACACTTTCAGGATAAGCACTCAATCGATCTGACCCCCGGCGCACTGCCACCTGATATTGACATACCTCATGTGATTACACAAATAGAATCCATACATGTAATGTCTAATGCAACCAAATTTATTGATTGCATCCAGCACATCCGCTAGCAGGTCCACATCATCCTGGACAAATCCAATACCATGTTCAGTAGAATTTGCCTCTCATGGAGGAACTTAACGCAATGGGGACCATTGCTTCGTAAGGAGGAAGGAATGATCTAGGTGGGTATTGGTGGCCACCAACCTATTCCATTTGGACCCACACTATCAATTCTTTCAGTTTTTTAGTTTCAGCACAACTTACTATTTTTAGTAGCTTTTTGGGTCCTGAACTTTCGGAGCAATTTTGAGGCCCTAAACGACATTTTTTGGGAAAACCGAAAGCGCAGTCCTTGGATAGAGATTTTTAATGAGGTATGGTGCACGTCAAGCGGAGATCGTATGCTAAAGTTACGCTCAGGGGAAGTTGAAACACCAATTTACCCAAACAGGGCCCATAGTTTTGGTGCTTCATCTCCTAGGGTTAGTTTTTTGGATGTTTAAGGTTTTCTATTGTTTCTCAATAATAAATATGCCCTCGAGCCTCATTGTAACACAGTTCAAAGGCCTGTAGCCGTCACATATCTTCTCAGAGATATGCTACTAGTGCGCTATCTCGTTTATTTCCATTATGTCTGTAAGCATATTTCAGTCATTTGTTTTTAATGAAATGAAGTTTTATTTCCGCTGCATCTCTATGTTTATGTCTATTTATGTATTTTATTTTGTTCCTGCATAAACTCGGATCAGTGGCATAAGAGCGGTCTGCTTTTTCTCTATTTTTCTTTGCATGTCCCCAACGAGGTTAGGGTATATGCAGTCAGGGCTCGATCTAGTTGAACCCCTGTAAGATTAGCCTTGCAAACCACGATGACCTCCCATGGCGGAAGAAAAAAAAGATGAGGGAGTATCAAAATATTACTTGAGGAGGCCCTTAAGAAACAAAGGAATGCGATGATGGATAACTTTGCTCAGATCCTTCAACAGCTGGCCACCTATGGCACATCTGCATCCAACAACCACTCTAGAGGCGCCACTCCCTTCAAGTTACAGGTAAACTTTGACATTCCTATATTTGAAGGCTAGATAGATGTAGACGTCATAGATAGATGGTTGAATTTTTTGGAAGGGTATTTCTCGGTCAATGATTTCTCCAACCGAGAAAATATTATTTTTACACTCCTTAAAGCCATCCCCCATGTCGAAGACTGGTGGGAAACCTAATGTGAGCAAAAGGACGAGAGGGAACCCTCTATGTTCTCGATTGCACCCACTTGGAATTTGTTCCAATATGGCATCAAGGAACAATATTACCCCATGGGGAGCTATGAGTACAAGTACATTCAATGGACCAGGCTGCGGCAAAGGGATCAAGATGTGCACGAACTGACGAATTTGTTCCATACCCTGGGCATAAAGGTGGGCATTAAAGATTAAAAGAGACATTTGGTGCTCAATTACTGTAGTTGTTTGCACATAAACATTTAGGAGGAAATGGAGTTCCTAGACATCACCTCGCTTGGTACGGCATATCGCTATGCCGCCAAGATCGAGCAGAAATTTATGCAGAAGAAGTGAGACTTTGGTTCTGCGAATCCGAAGCCACAGAAAGGCACCCCCAAACTACAGAACAAGGGGCAAGGCCAAAGCAGGGTGACTCAGAACAACACCACAAATCCAAAGAAGGACACGGTGAAGTGATGTGAATTTCATAACAGACCCACTCACAACACAAACGAGTGTCGGGCCAAACAGTCGTTGGTGGCCAAACTTAAGGCACTCGAATGAGATGCATGTTCTGATCTAGAGCCAGAACCAAACAAGGGAGATGACAAAAGGAATCAAATCATTGATGTGGACCCCAGTGCCATTGTTGCTACCATCAAGCTCCAGAGGGAGGATCCCGAGGATCTAGAGGATGGGGAGCACCTCTTCCTTTCGCAAATGTGGGTGAAGGGTTCTCCACAGCAATTTCTTGTCAAGCCAAAAGAACCTCATTTCAGTAAAGGTCGTGAAGCACCTCAACCTACTGACCATAGCACACTCGCAGCCATATACCATTCGTTGGCTTCACCTAAGGAGAGATCTCTGCATACGCTAGCAATGTCGCCTTCCGTACAACATCAAACCATTCACGGATGAGGTATTGTGTGATGTTGCTCCTCTTGATGTAGCTGATGTATTATTGGGCCAACCATACTTGTGGAGGAAACATGCTGTGTATGAGTCTAGGCCTTGTTCTATTGCTATTACTGTTGGAAATAAATTGTACAGGATACCAGAGGTAGTACCCCCTCCTGCCATCTCCTTGACTATTACAAAACAACACAGTGAGATTGTTTCCCAAAGCAGGAAATATATTTTCCTTACAACTCACTCACAGGGAAAGAAGAATATTATGACCACAGCCTCGAAACAGGGCTCCCCTACACGAATGTAGCAGATGGACAAAGTCTTGGAGGAATACAAGGACATTTTCTCCTCACCCAGAGAGGTTCCTCTGCACTATCATGACAAGCACTCCATCGATCTAACCCCCGGCGCCCTGTTGCCTGATATTGACATACCTCATGCGATTACACAAATATAATCCACACATGTACTGTCTGAGGCAACCAAATTTATTGAATGCATCTAGCACGTCTACCAGCAGGTCCATGACATCCTGGACAAATTCAATACCAAGTTTAGCAGAATTTGCCTCTCATGGAGGAACTTAACGCAATGGGGAATATTGCTTCGCAAGGAGGGAGGAATGATCCAAGTGGATATTAGTGGCCACCTAACTATTCCATTTGGACCCAAACCATCATTTCTTTCATTTTTTCAGTTTCAGGACAACATACTATTTTTATCAATTTTTCAAGTTCTGAACTTCTAGAGACGTTTTGAGGCCCTAAATGATGTTTTTTGGGAAAACTGGGAGTAACATGGGTCCATGGACCAATGTTTCTCACATCAAAAGTTTTATTCCTTGGATATATATTTCTAACAGGGTATGGTGTGCATCAAACAAAGATCATATGCCAAAGTTACGTCCTCGGGAAGTTGAAACACTAATTTACCCAAATGGGGCCCATAATTTTGGCGCTTCATCTCCTAGGGTTAGGTTTTTGGATGTTTAGGGTTTTCCATTGTTTCTCAATAATAAATAGGCCCTTGAGCCTCATTTTAACATAGTTTAGAGGCCTGTAGTCATCACATCTCTTCTCAAATATACACTACCATTGCCCTGGCTCGTTTATTTCCATTATGTCTGTAAGCATATTTCAGTCATTTGTTTTTAATGAAATGAAGTTTTATTTCCACTACATCTCTATATTCATGTCTGTTTCCGTATTTTATTGTGTTCTTGCATAAATTTGGATCACCATCAAGTCTAAGGGGGGACATTGTTGGCATTATGATAAAATTGTTTTCCTTGATGACAACCCACTTGTAACAGAGTTCACAGATCAGTTCAGAGGTGACAAAGTGATGGAACAGAATGAAAAAATTATGAGACAGAAGTTTGCAAGTCAAAATTAGAATATTATTAAAGGAAAATATTTGAATATTTGTACATGGGTTAGTGAAGGCAAAGTCGCGTGTATTGAATATACATGCGGATACGAAGAAACAAAGTCGTGTATGTGCTGACGCAATAATTTTATAATACCAGCAGTCTTTACCATGGTATTAATCCACAATATTGAGTGTAGTAACGGTTATTTTATCCTATCCAAGAATACCATCGACACTTGTGTGGTTTTGTCTCATGGTATTAGCTAAGGCTCAAACTATATAAGGAGGTGAAGATTAAAGTGCTAAGTGTGCATGAGTGAGGTTAATGAATGGATACTTCAATCTAAAGTATATTTGCATTGTATGGGATATAGTTGATTAATATATCTGAAATAATGATGCACCCATAAATACAATGATGGATCAGGATCTCTAAACCTGAAATGACTATGTATTTTCATGATTTTTTTATGATATGTTTAGATCTGTGGTTTGGTGCATGTTTGATGCAGTAAAGGGTATGATCTGAGTAAGTTTGATGTTTTGAATTATTACACAATTTTGAATTATTTAAAAATATATATAGGGGTTTGACATGAGGAAGGCATGTATGCACGCGTGTTTGGTTTAGCAGAGTAGCTTATATTTTCAGTAATATGTTGAGATCTATATGTGAGTTGGTTTCGAGATAAGCGTGTAAATACGCGAATAATTCTACTGAATGGCATGTATGCAAGCCAAGTTTTTTCTAAAAAATGTTGAAGAGAATGTCTGATCAGTTTTGTTGTGTTTCTGATGTCTGTCAATGAAGTCTTCATATAGATCTGGGTTGTTTTAGTATTGATTATGCTGCTAGTTGATTGTGGTTAAATATCAATAATTGGTTGGTTGATTGAAGATTCAGTGAATGATTTGGTACAATTATTTGTTTTAGTTTGATGTATGGTATTTCTCTTAAATGAGTGTAGTGGGTCTAGTCTGAAAATATAATGAAAAGAGACCAACAAGTTGTGATGTGTTCAAGCAGGTGGATCTAGTGTGAAAATTTATAAAACATATTGTATGGTGGAGCCGAGGTTTGGAGCCTTACGTGAGGAAGTTTAAGCTTCCTACCAGTAGGAGCTGGTGATTAGATCAGGGGGTTGTAGCTCCCTACCAGTAGTGGCTTGTAAACAAGAGCACGGGGTCAAAGCTCCCCTCCAGTGGAGGTTGGTAAACAAGATCAGGGGGTTGAAGCTCCCTTCCAGTAGAAGCTAGAGAACGAGTGAAGGTTGCAACCTTCTGCAGGTGGGTGCCTATGTGCTGGTATGAATCTGCACTACTAAAAGATTGTAAGTAGTTTTCTATATAATAAATATTGAAGATAGAGATGACAACAAAGATGGTTTTCTCCCACATTGGGTTTCCACCTTAAATCATGTTGTTCATGTGTGTTGATTTTGTGTGATGGTTTATTCTTTTCTTACTACACATGTTTATTGCTTACTAAATGTCTGATGAATCATTAATGCACCAGTCTAAGTAAATTTACTAAAGATTTATCTGAATTATAAGTTCGTTGGGCATACACGAGTTTCCTACATGAAAATCATGTACATACACTATTTGGCTTAAGTAAAGTCAAGTATAGAATTTGGTAAAGAAAATTAAAATTCTATGTGAGTTTTAATAACTGATTCACCGCCGCACCCCTCCCCCCCTCCCCCCTCTCTCAGTATTTTTTCCAACATAATCATGATCACTATGGTAATTTTTAGTTAACGTAGTTAATCATATTTATCTGTAGTTAAAGATTGCCAACCATGGTCAACAATGTTCACTTATAGTCAACTATAGTTGACCATAAATAACCATCTTCAAAAGTTGACATCACAATCTAACAAATAAATTATATCATTGTCACAATTTATCAAACAAAGATGAACATTACAATTTGATGAACAAAAGTTGACATCACATGTGATGAGCAAAAATTTGCATCGCAATGTGACAAACAAAAATCAGCATTATAATCTAACAAACAAAAAATCAACATTGTAATGTGACAAACAAATATCAATCCATGGTTGATCTGGTTGACTAAGATTGACCATAGTCAGCCATAGTCATCCATGTCAATCTTAGTCAACCATGGGAAACTATAATCAACCATGGTCAACCTTAGTTGACCATGATCAAGCATGGTCATCCTCGATCAACCATAGTCAACCATATGCAACAATGAACAACCATGGTTTACTAATCCTCTCCATGCATGTGGGTCATCAACTAGAAAAACCACATTAATAAATTTAGTTAATGTACATCAATCAACACCATTTTTATATGTTGATTGACATATCAAAAGACAGAAAATGACATAGATCAATGTATACGAATTGAATTTATTAATTTAGTTTTACAAGTGATCATTTTCAAATATTTTTTTATCTAAAATATAAACATATAAAAATTATATTTGAAATATATAAATATGTTTTTTTTAATATAAATGATAAGGAAAAAAATTTAATTACAAAATTCATTAAATCGTTTTTTTGGATAAACTTCTTGTATATTTATTAAAAATATTTTTAAAAATAAAGAACATTGAATTTAAAATTTGCAGTTCTAGCATGTTATTTTATTTTCGAGGCTTTCGATTATTTATTCTGACAATCACAATTGAAGTGACGTGGAAAATGTAATATTTGCGCCGTAAGGCGTCATTATTTGAAAACAACATCCTATTCCTTTGTTTTCCTTCGTGTGCATCGTTGGATTTTTTGTTAGACGATTAAATTCTTGTTTCCCATTGATTTAAAATCGTTACTTATTGGCCAGGTGGAAATAGACATGGGTTCGAGACATTGATTAGTTATTAAAGTTAGTTATGACCCGAGCATTCACCATTCGCCTCGCATCTGCATATTAAAACTGTGCTAAGAATTACAAATCTATGAAGAAATATTGCACAGGACGTATCCATGCCCCTTCGCCTTTGGTCTTACACAACCAACAACACTGATGACTGGTTGGAGCAATCATCTCTTTACTTTGAGGAGTTCCTATCCTGCATGTTATGCACTTTAAATTTTTTTGGAATAATAGAGATATTTATCCTGCAGGTAACTGGCAAAGCAGTAATGCTTGATGAGATAATAAACTATGTACAATAATCGCAGCGACAAGTCAAGGTAATGTTGCGAAATTAGCTTTGTCTAAGTTTGATTCTGTAGCAGTTTCCTAGTTTTATCTAGTGCATGGATTATACTCAGCATGTCTGTCTGTTCTGGTACAGTTTCTATCTATGAAGCTTGCAACTGTCAACCCCAGGCTGGATTTCAATATGTATAGACTGACTGCTAAAGATGTAAGTCTGGTATGTTGTTTGAAAAGTCAGAAGTTGTGAATTTTAAAGGGAAAGCTTTATTCTTCAAAATTGAGAATAGGTTAGAGTCTACAGATGAAATTATTTGTGACGTTGATCAGATCAATGTCATGATAAATTTAGAAAGGTTGTTAGTTGCATAGAAAGTTGTTGAAGTGTTTTATTCCTGATAACTGCTTGAGTATTTGACCTGCCTGTCCCTAACAGAACCTTCTAAAGCATATTAACAATTTGATGCCTGTCCAACCAAGTTGTTATTGTCTTTTACTAAGTGTTTTGTGAACATATTGCTGCTAGTTAATCTGATTATGACGAATGTATCGCTTCCATCTCATATTTTATTATCATAATGGGATCTAAAAGTGTCATTTTGATTTCAATGAGAGAAGCTTGTCTCTCGCATTCATTGAAAAAAATACCTGCAATTAAAAATTAAAACTAATATTGTCAAGGGAACAATATGTGAGCAATTTCTTATATGTAGTTCGATTGGTCAATCACAGATGCTCCAATCACACGGTTCTTCACCAAGGATGATGTTTTCCACAGACCATACAGTAGCATTTCCTCAGCTCCACCCGCCAGAACAGGGTCTTGTTCAACTTGGTGTGACCTATGGAACAGAGGGACATCAAATGGGGCACCCTATAGAAGGAGCGCTCAGAAGGACCATGAATTCCCAAACACCCTGTATCGATGGGTATGGAGATTCCTTTCCTCAAGTATCTTCATTTTATGTTGGATTTATCAATACACGTTGAAATTATAGTGTCAAACTTGTTTGCAACTTCTATCGTGTTCCTATATTAGCTTGCTTTTTTCAAGTATTTAGCACACCAAAATTCTGGAGTTGATTTTAACTATCAATTTTTGGAACTGTTCAATTCTAGGTTATAAATTTTTGGGATGAAGATCTGCAGAGTGTTGTTCAGATGGGATTTGGGAAAAATCGACAAATTACTTTCACATCTCAAGGATTTCATGGTAAGTGCAAAGATGTATATATGCTCAGCTTCGGATTCATACTTTCTTTATATGCCTAGGGTAGGATTTAGTTTCTTACCATTTAAGTTTCTGATTGTAGGTTCTATACCAACAAACCACATGAAAATTGAGCTCTAAGTCTATTGCCTCTTTTACTCAGTTTAATCTGAGAGAGATATGTTCAGCGATTCTAAGAGTCTCTCGTAACCGTAGTGGATATTTTATTGATCACATAGGCCGCAATGGTCTCTTTCACCTGCCCTCTCTTGGGCAATGACCGCCTCCTACCTCTGCCTTTGCTTTTGCATCGAGCGACTCACCAGCTGCTTCTAGTATTTGAAGCATTAATAGTAATGCCCCTATTGCACTCTACAATTACAAAAAAAAACCCAGAAAAATATGATGGAAAGGTCAAGGCTGCATCAGCTTTGTGCTAGTTGTACATCGTAAGGGCATCCCAGATTTTATAAGAAGAACACATTCTTATGCAACGAGCTTGAATCACACAGCAAACATGTATTGTTGTTACAACAGTGACCATGTATTAGACATGCCAGCCTGTCCACTACCCTCCATGATTTTTCCAACTCACTGATCGATTGTTTTGCGGAACACGAACCATAAATTTTAATATTTCCATTCAATTGAACCAGGTGGACATTGTCGGCCACTGTGCACAAAAGATAAAATTTGTAACTGAAACCATTTTTTTTTTACGCTTTATTGTATCTATGCACGTGCACAGATAATGTACACTTTATGCCAGCTCCAAATGGTTCCCTCAAAATCAAGTTGTTAGGAGTCAGTTAAGTTGTTATGTGATTACTTGCAGCCTTTTTAAATCTGTGTGGATAGGCAATAAGCATGTAACTCACTGCGCAAAATGAATCCAATTTCAATTATTGCGCCAACTTGCATGGAATTAAGAAGGCTTTCGAAGGGCCAAAGGAGTGAATTCATTAATGTTATATAGGGAATGCTAAATTATTGATAGAGTAACACCTCGAGATATGATGGTCTTTTCATTAAGAAACTAATGAGATCACCACCACTTATCCCTGAATTTCGTTAATCTATTGTAATGTGAACGTGCTTTAGTTTATTTTTTAAAATTTATTGCGAGAAAAAATAATCATATTACAATGTAGAAAGATATATGTTATTGTATTATATAAGGCTCGGTATCCACTTTCAGATTGATGTTTCTTCCTACTAGAGCTTTGTTCCTTTGTGGAATTAAGAAGGCTTTTGAAGGGCCAAAGGAGTGAATTCATTAATGTTATACAGAGAATGCTAAATTATTGATAGAGTAACACCCCGAGATATGATGGTATTTTCATTAAGAAAGTAATGAGATCACCACCACTTATCCCTGAATTTCGTTAATATATTGTAATGTGAATGTGCTTTAGTTTATTTTTTAAAATTTATTGCGAGAAAAAATAATCATATTACAAGATAGATAGATATATGTTATTGTATTATAAAAGGCTCAGTATCCACTTTCAGATTGATGTTTTCTTCCTACCAGGGCTTTGTTCCTTTGTGGAATTAAGAAGGCTTTCAAAGGGCCAAAGGAGTGAATTCATTAATGTTATACAAGGAATGCTAAATTATTGATAGAGTAACACCCCAAGATATGATGGTCTTTTCATTAAGAAACTAATGAGATCACCACCACTTATCCCTGAATTTCGTTAGTCTATTGTAATGTGAACGTGATTTAGTTTATTTTTAAAATTTATTGCGAGAACAAATAATCATATTACAAGATAGAAAGATATACGTTATTGTATTATAGAAGGCTCAGTATCCACTTTCTAATTGATGTTTTCTTCTTACCAGGGCTTTGCTCCTTTGGATACAAAACAAAGTGTATCTTTGTTCTTTTTTTTTCTTACCTGAGATTACATCTATCTCTACAATGTCATTGAAAGTACCAATATTTACAAAAACAAAAACTACAATGTATTTCTAAAATGTCATTGAAAGTACCAATATTTACAAAAACAAAAAATATAAGAGAGATAAAGGACATTAGGTCCTAAGGTCCATATTTCTATGGTTTCAGTCAATTATGAAAGTGAGTTTAATCATAAATTTGTTGGAAGTAATGTTTTCATGATATTTACACATTTTTATTATAAGTCCCAAGGTGTCAATCGAGAAGTTGTTGATTCTTATGATATGATTCGGAGTCGTGTCATGTCTTAGTCATAATTTTTCGAAGTCACTCATCTAATTCTTATATATGTAACTTATTTATGTGATCAATAAAAAGATGAGTGTGGTTTTGGCGTTGTGTGTAATTTCTCTCTTTCATATTTCTAATCTGGTATTAGAGTTGAATCAAAATTGATTCTCTCATGAGAGGGGACAAGAAAATGTAATTTTAACCATGATACTCCTATGTACATAGGCTAGCATACGAGAGTGAATTTTTTTTTTTGTGTTGAAGAGTGTGAGTTTAGAACCCATTGTTTTTGGATTTGCTGCTTTATCACAAAAGTGTGTGGACAAAGATCATCATTGTGAGTTGTACTCAATGCTCCAAATCAGTGATTTGTAGAAATTTTATAAGATCAGGGCCTCCATTTCCCTGTCAATCTTTTATGGGAAACAAAAGTTTGAAAGTTCCATTCTCTTTCCATCTTTGTGAAATGATAGTTAGGGTTTAAAATTCAAATTAGGTGAACGTGTCTCCTTTACCGAAGTCCACATACATCTCCAACTTTTATGGGGAAGTTGTAGATGTCAATTAGACAGATATTGCAACTGAATTGTGGGCGTCCAGATGGAAATAGACATTGGTTTGAGGCATTGATTAGTTATTAAAATTGGTTAGGACCCTAGGACCCTCGCATTTTCCATTCGCCTTGCATGTGCATATTAAACCTGTGCTGAGAATTAGAGATCTATGAAGAAATATTGGGCAAACCGTATCCATGCCCCTTCACTTTTGGTCTTACACAACCAACAACATTGATGACTGGTTTCAGCAATCATCGCTGGTTGGAGCAATCATCATTTTTAAGTGTGCTTCAATATGTTAAACCTTTGTCTTTGTCATTGGCTTTAAAATGAAGTTTTCCTTTTCTTGATATTCAAGATAATGATAGATCTGTGTGATTTTTTATTTTTAATTTTGATTAATGAACATAAAATAACTGAAGTTCACGAAATAAGACGATTAATCGCGCACATCGTTTTTGCAACAGATTTTGCCAACTTCATTATTGCTGTGGAGAGTGCTCCAACTGGGGAGAATGTAATAGTCAATGCAGTTATAAATAGTACTTTCCTTTTATATACCTGGCTTCCATAGTGAGAAATTTTGAAATAAAATTATCGGAATTTTAAGTTGCAATTACCTTTGAATGCATCTGATTATTTATTTATGGTTTTTCATTAGCCTTTTATTATTTGTTGTTAAAACTTAGGGCATTCACCCTTAGGGTTTTCATGGTTTTTAAATCATGTTTATTAGTTCTCTTAGATCTTTTTTTTCAATCCATTTTTTATTATAGTAGTTTTTTTGGGGGTTAATTATCTAAAAATATTCATGTAAATATTAATAGTTTTTAGTTTTACTTTTAAATTATATGTTAAATTTTGTAATTTTTATTATTTAATGATTTTTTATATGTTAGGATTCTTTTTTATTATATTTTATGTCTTACGACATTTCCTTTGCAACATTTGGGGTAATTGCTAGTTAAAAATATCTTCAAGTAATAAAAGAAATTTGAATTTAAAATTTGAAGTTCCACAAACGTTATTTTATTGTCGACAGTTGACAGGATTCTTCCCTCTAAGAACAACCATTGAAGTAATGTGGAAAATGTAATATTCCCTTTACGCATCACAGAAGGTGCACAATGTCCACATTCAAACGTATAGACAAACCCCAAGTTGACCTCGAGCTATGCTCCTAACAAGAATCGTAGATACAGTGCATCGTGTCAATCATTAGAAGGAAGATTATGGGAAGCTATATAAAGCAAATGGAGGCACAGATAAGTGAAAATCCCGGCCAATCCCTCACAAAAGTCTCCCAAATCTTGCTGCACAAATCTCTCAACAAAATGCATTCCTTATGATAAGATAGGGGAGATATTTTTAATGTTGTGGAGGGACTAGTAATTGTTATAGTAATGGTCTCACCAATCCACCATAAATTGAGATATGTGCAACTAATAATTAAAAAAGGAAAGAAAAAGTCCAAATATATTTAAATTATGTCCAAACTTTCTCAAAACATTGAGTGGGCTCACAATTATCCATAAATAGTCTGTAAAGTATTAAGAGTACAAATCATATTGTCTCAACTAAAAAACTCATAAAACCATAAATCTTTCCAAAATGGTCTATTCCAGAAGTACAAAGTAGAAGTCACTTCAAACCCATTGATAGAATTGATGATATATATCTCAACTTCATATCCATCCCTGCACATAATAAAAGTTAATATATGCTAGCCATAACTATTGTGTTATTAAACATTTAAACTCATTATGTACAGTAAATGACACCCACCCAATAACAACATTTAAACCCACTATGTTCAATAAATGACACCCACCCAATAAATTCAATAAATGACACTCAACCTATTCTATTTACCATTAAAAAATATCAAAGCACATAGATCAATAAAAACAAATTCCCAGACATTGGATCGCATCCATATCAATCCTGATCACACATGCAAAATGAAGTCATTGCAACCCATGTCCATCATTACCACCAATTAAATTCAAAAGCAAAAAACTATAAAATAAGTTCAACCACTGCTATAGTTGCATGTTTCACATTCAAAATATTCACCAGCCTTGGAGACAGACCACAAATAACAACCCAAAATATTTCACAGTATATTCAGGTTAGTTTTTTTATATTACAACACAATATTTTTAAACTTTTACCTTCATTTATGAGTCTTTATTTCAATTTTCTTACAATTTTATTTTTATGAATTTTTTTTTAAATTTTTTTTTTCCATATTCTAAATCATTTTCAAGTTGAATGGAAAATATGACACAACCATAATGTAGAGTATTCGCTATTATGGCTAAATATTGATAAAGAACATAAATCGTTTATAGTTGAACAACAATATTTGTCTATAGTACAATTTCCAAGTTGGAAGGACTTCATCTCAAGTTCTAGACATTCATCCCAAAGCCAAAACAATGTTATATAAACTAGTTCCTCTCATTCAGACTTAATTGGAAAATGAGCCTCCCAACTACAATTTAAGAACAACTAGATGACCACCTGAATTAACGAGACTCCACACAATTATTTGAAAAGGTTGTCTAGGATTTATAACATAAATTGATGACATGATAAAATATGCAGTGGCAAAGAATTTAGCGATAAATTATATCAAGATCTTGCTGAACTCACTATCAGTGACAAACTTGGAATGGAAAAAATAGACGTAGAAACTACTTTATGCTTCCCTTTCTTCCAATACTTATCATATTTTTTTGAGACATGAAACAAATCTAGATGAAATTTATATTAAATTTCTAGTGAATAAGATGAAGGTCGTCATCGTTGTTAGAAGATGTAGTGATCTTTCACCAATATTCACCCTTTCACTGTGTGGAGGGTGGATTGACTCACCCTTCTCATCAAACACAACATCTTTGCTTATGTATATTTACCCGATTTTAGGATCTCTGTGTGGGTAGGTTTTTTTTACTCTTCATTGTACCATATAAATGTAAATTGCAAATACTTAATTATCTACCTTATTATTTGGAACATGCATATGAGCTTTTCAACAAAAAACATCAAGAAATGAATTAGAATGATTATACCCACCCCGTACTTCATGTGTTGTGATCTCGTCAAGTGCTTTGGTGGGTACACAGTTCAAAAAGTAAATTTATGTGCAAATTTCTTCTGCCTAATATGAAAAATCCAAGTTTCATTGCTCGATCATGTTCTGCACCATTTCCATAATGATACATTTCTACCTCTCAACAACATCATTTTTTTGTGATGTATATGCAACATTCAGGTGTTGGTGAATGCCATGCACTTCCAGAATGTTAGATCTCATCACCAGTATATTCTCTCCTTTGATTTAAGTTGAGGAGATGAATGTGGCAACTAGATTGTCACTCCACACGGGCTTTGAATTATTTGAAGATTTGAAATGATTGATCTTTTGTCTTCAAGTTGTATACCCACATTGTTTTCCAGTGGTCATTTACAAAAATATGAAAATATTGGACTGCACTAAAACTAGGTTTCATAGGTATATAGAAATCAATGTACACCAGGTCCAATGGAGCAGTTGCCCAGTTTCCCAATATGTACTTGTGGGATTTATGTTCTTTTCTCTGGCTAAAAAACTAGATAACAAATCATGTCTTTTTTAATGAGGGAAGGCCTCTCACCATATTATTCCTACTGAGTGCAAGCAAGTATCCTATAGGTTTGTAAAGCCTATATTTTTGACAGTGAGATCTTGATTGTTGTTGTAAATACAAACTTGTCAATACCATTTAAAACAACAAAGTAAACATATTACAGGAAAAAAAAAAAATCACCAAATTTTGACCAAAACAATGATATTTCCATTTCTCTCAGTTGCATTTGTTATCAATGTTATCTGTAGTTCTAGGTAGTGCACTTTATAACTAGGTCCATGAACGGAGCTAAGGCTACCCTTAGCAACCAAACAACTTGCAAAATTACTATGTCTTCCCAAATCCAAACTTAGGATGTCTGTTAGTGTCTCCAAGCTTGTCAGAATTTAAATGGAGACTTTACGGTTTTCAAGAGTTAAGGATTTAATTTAATTCAAACAACAGTAGCTTGACCATATCAACATCAAAAATTGAACTCGCCATTATGTCTTTTTTTACAACTCAATGATGAGAGATCAAGTCTAATGGGAGTGAAAATGGCTGGAAAATTATCACTACTAATCATTTTTTGCTACCATCTGACTATTCATAGAGCATGTATAATTTATTGTACAATAAGTTTGTCATTGTGATGCTATTCAAAAACATCAGCAATCAAATGAACATCAAAATATTGAGTTGACCATCTTTCTGCAAGGGTTTTATGATACCTAGGAGTGTAGTTTGGTTTCAATAACTCATCTAGGAAATTATATGAGGGACCAACTCAATTCTCTGTAAGTTTGAACATAACAACAACAAAATTAAGAAAATGTAAATAAAAAAATTAAGTAGATTACAACAAAAAATTATTTTTCTAGGCAATGCACTTTATAACTAGGTCTGAGAACATATACCCTCAGCAGCCAAACAACTTGAAAAATTACCATGTATTCCCAATCCAAACCTAGGATGTCTGTGAGTGTCTCCCACATTTCCAATCTTTACAGTATCATGAGCTGGCCATTATGTCTCTTTTTGCTACCATTATGTCCTGAGTTGACCATTATGTCTTTTTTGGCTACCATCTATTCATAAAGCATGTACAATTTATTGTACAATAATTTTTTCACTATGATTCTATTCAAAAACATCAACAAGCAATTGAACATCAAAATATTGAGTTGACCATCTGTCTACAAGGGTTTTATGATACCTATGGGTGTATTTGGGTTTCATTAAATAATATAGGAAATGATATGAGGGACCAACTCAATTCTCTATAAGTTTGAACATATACAACAACAAAATTAACAAAATGTATAACAAAATTAACTAGATTACAACAAAAACTTATTTTTCTAGGCAATGCACTTTATAACTAGGTCCGAGAACAAAGCTAAAGCTACCCCCAAACAACTTGCAAAATTACCATATCTTCCCAATCCAAACCTAGGATGTCTATGAGTGTCTACAACCTTATTAGATTTTCAATGGAGAGTTTACAGTTTTCAAGATTTAAGGATTTAATTGAATTCAAATAATAGTAACTAGACCAAATCAATAGCAACTTCCTTTAGCAAAGCAAGCCTACAAATTCCTCTCTACTTGGAGATTGTGATGATTATGAATAAAAATAATGAAAAACACGAGGCTAAACAAATTAATTGAAACAAAATTAAGTACGATTTCAACATCTTAACCAGAAAAGGAACCAAGTGTCACTTTTTTTGGTTGAAATTCCTCCTAGAGCTTCTATATAATTGAAGACATACAACCAATTCTAGGTCAATTTCAATGCACTGGTAGTAGTTTTCCAAGTACAAATATAGTCATGGTATTTTAAGTGTAAAATAAAGTTATCAAAACAACAGTCACTGATATATTTGAAGACATACAACTAATTCCTTCTGTAGATTTGTTTTCTTAAGGATACTGTCAAAAGGGTATATGTATGAAAATCTCTTCAGTTGCTACTAACATACATGCTGATAATTTCATGTAATAAAGAAGAGATATGTTTGCCTTGTATGAAAGCATAATTTTTCATTATTCTTAACTAAATGCATGTAATATTTCTACAGGTAGTTGCATATATGGCAAGAGTTAGCTATGTGGCTCGTACAAGGAGAAGTGTCAGGAGAGTGACCAGGAGTGCCCAGTCGCGATGCACTTCATCAAATGAGGATAGGACAGGTGATGTGAATGTAAAAAATGCTCTAGTAAATGTTGTTGAGGATGACCATGCGACTGAAGTTGATGTTTTCACACCTTCACCCACAAATCCACCGTCAACCATAGTTTAAGGGGAAAGTTCAACTAAAAATATCAATGTTATCCGAGGTTGGAAAAAAAAAGAAATGTTACCTGCAATTGAATACATAGAGTTTAATGAATATTAAGTTTGGGCATATGCAAAAAAACATGGTATTCCTCATTCATCAATACATTATTGGATAAACGGGCTCACTCATACAAAAAGTATAGGGCCTCTTACAGTTATGACTGAAGAGGAGGAGGCCGAGGTGGTTGAGTGGTGTAAAGAAATGGTCCAATTGGGACACGGGTTAGAATTGATACAACTCAAATCCATGTTTGCTCAAATCTATCAAGGGAGGCCAAACCCATTCAAATATGGGTTTCCTGATAAATCATGGTGTTTCGGTTTAAAAAAAGGCATCCAGACCTTGAATTGCATACAGTTGAGGGCCTTGACAAAGACAAAGCATTAAATTTACTCCCTGCAGTTGTATGTAGGTTATATGACACTCTTTCCAGTGCATACAATAAACATTCTTATGGTGCAGACCATATATGGAACTGCAATGAAATAGGTTCATAGGCAGGAAGGAATTCTTACATGAGAGTAATTTCCAAGAGAGGGAGTCGATACGTGCCAAAGATTTTTCCTAAGAGCAGGGATTGGATAACTATTCTATGTTTTGTCAATGCAATTGGTGCTTCAATCCCATGATTTTATCTATTCAAAAAAATAAACTGAAAAAATATATACAAAACTGTGAACCAGGTGCATGCATGGCTGCACATTTCCATGCATGAATGACTAAAGATTTTTTTTTTTAAATTGTCTTTGCCATTTTGCTGCATCGTTTCCAGGTGGTGTCTCACCTAATAAAATACACCTATTGATATTATATGGTCATGGAAGCCACATGGTTGTACAAACAATTGATGAAGAAAACAATTTGGGCATTGACCTTTTAACATTGCCCGCTCATACCACTCATAGATTACAACCCCTTAATGTTAGTGTGTGTGTCCCTTTCAATAACTATTTTAGGCCAAAGTGTGCTGCATGGATGGAAAATAATTCATGGTTTGAGGTGAAAATTCCCGAACTAGCAGAGCTTGCAAGTAAATATTTTAAAAGGGCTTTGACACCATCAAATATCAAGGATGGCTTTAGGAGGACAAGAATCTGGCCACTGAATTATGATGCTCTTATGCATGATACTACTTGTAGCCAGGAGTTTCTTGTGGATGGTAAAGAAGGGCATGTCCAAACATATGTTGAAGTGCAAGAAGAAGTATATGAACAATATTATGTGGTTGCAGCTGGTAATATGATTTCCCTTTCTTAAGGAAAATTAAATGGTGATGATGATGAGCATGTATGTGAAACACAGTATAATCATGAAAAAATTAATAGCAACATGGAAGTTGTTCTATCAACTCAAGCACATGGAGATTTTGCTACTGATATTTTTAATGACATTGTTGAACATGCAGTTGAAAATGCAGCTGATTCAAAACGTCTACCAAATCATAATAATGTGATTAATCTGAAAGACATTTATCTAATGCAGATGTAGTTGAAAATGACATTACTGATATTGTTAATGAAATTGAAAATGACCAATTAACATTTCCAAGACAAGTCAAACCACCATCATGGATGGAAGAATCCATGATTAATTTGAACGAACACAGTGTCTCAATAACCAATGAACAAATCATGAACATGCCTTCACAACCAGTTGAATTGAACAATGAAATTGTTCATTTTTTTGTGCACAATAGATCAATGGAAGAAGATGAACCACATAATGAGGCATCATATGAAGATAACAATATAGTTCAATCAATTGTCACACATATTGAAAGGAAAGTACGAAGCAATGACATGTAGGTGGGGGGAGGGTGGTGGAGAAGTTACTTGGATGGTTCCTAAAGCTACCAATAGAAATAGTGTCAATTTAAAATAAGCAAGGAACACCAAGTAGTATTCGTTTGGTCTGAAGTTCATGGTTACTCACCTCAGAAGGCTATATAAAACTCTTAGTTTGAGTCTAAAAAAAAAGAAAGTTGAAATCCAAGAATCAAAACATAAAAAAAAGATATAGCCAAGGAGAAGAAGGCAACAAGTACTATTGCAGCACAACATCAAGTAGATGAAAGGCTTGAAAGAGAGAGAGCAAGGAAAGAGAAGGAGCAACAAAAACAAATGGAAAGATAGGAAAATGAAGCAAGAAAGCCCAAACAAATGCTTGAAAAGGAACAAGGGATGACTAATATGGTTGAAAATGATGCAAGCACAGTTGATGAAACCATGATTATTTCCAACACATTGGACGATATTGCAAATAATACACCATTATTCCAAGACCTCATAAACATTCAAGTGCCTCACTATCAAAATGGGGGTTTATCCACTTGCCTTATTCCTACCAAACGAGGTGTCAATTCAATGTATGCTCATCACACACCTCCACTTAATGCAGGGGTTAGTAGCACAAGTGTGAGGTATGGGTACTCAATTCCTCCATGGTTGGAAGGGACAAATTGGACTCAATTATATGGAAGCAATAAACCACATTCTAATCAACCCTTTTTAAGAAGGCCAACCTACTTGACTCAAGCATGAAACTCAAGTTTTGGCACTGAATATTCTCAAGGCCATACATAATAGGGGTGTTATATGTTTTTGGTTGTAACCACATTATGATGTGGATTTTGGATGGATTGGCTATTTTTATTGTCAGATTAAGGTTGATTTATTTCATACTATATGTGGCATTGTGACCAAAATTGATCTTAGAAGGAACATATATAGTCTATTATAATGGAGAATTCTGAAAGAATGACATGAGAATTTTGTTAGTTTTGTTAGTTTTTTGATATTGTATGTTGTTAGTTATGTTAGTTTAAGAAGTTTTTCTATATGTTTGGACTTTTTTATCTTAATAGATCCAATATTTCCTGTCTATTACACTAAGTAGAATTCAAATGTTTTCATCATACTTCACAAACCATATCTCACATATCTATCCACACAATATGAAACAAAGCACACCTCTTTATACAAACTTCATTCATATGAATATTAACATCTATCTTAGAAGGAACATCTATAGTCTATTATAATGGAGAATTATGACACAGAGACATGCCAAATGCTATTAGTTCTGTTAGTTTAATGATATTGTATGTTGTTAGTTTTTCCTAAACACATAGGATGACATCACTACACACTACATAACTCAACTAAAAACATAGAACTAACATTGAATTGTTTAAAGTAGTGCTAAGGCACATCTATAGTCTATTATAATGGATAATTATGACACAGTGACATGAGAATGTTGTTAGTTTTTTTTATATTGTATGTTCTTACTCCTATATCCTAGATCCTTCCTTGCTCTAATTCTTCATTCCATCACATACGAGTTCCATCCTCTTACATCTGACTTTTTGGAAAAAGATTTTAATGAAGTTTTTCTATATGTTTGGACATTTTTATCTTAATAGATCCAAGATTTCATGTCTACAACACTAAGTAGAATTCAAATGTTTTGTCTTTTCCTAGTTCAGTTAATGTATCATCGAGCCATTGGACCACTTAGAAAATTAAATCAACTTCTAACAACATAACATAATTCTAGTTAATGGATCACCTAGCCTCAATGAGAAATAATAATATTCATAAAATTAATTCCAGTATGGTTAATAGACCTCCATGCTTAAGCCCCTTCATGACTAATATCTCTTAGTCATAGCCCTTATCATAAAATATGACGAGGAGTTGGGTAAAATCAATTCAATCCAAAAATGTCTAAATATCTATTATAAAGTCCCTAAATTTCTAAACTTCGACTAAGCTCTTAGGCTTATTCCAAAGGTATGAAACTAATTTAAACTAGGAAAGAAACATTCCTAGAATAATTATGATGTTTCAAAAGTTGTTAATGTAGAAATTATATGCACTAAGCATGCATATGTCCTAGATCCACCTCATCTCACACTATTTGACTTTATGCAAGATACTGAATCTATTCCACTTCTTAATCTTTTGCGGAAAATTTAATTGCACACACATGTGAAGCATAAACAAAAATAATCAATCGCACATAACACAGTTTTTAACGGGAAAGCCTGAAGCTGAAAACCCCAACTATATATTATGTATCATGGAGATCATATGAAAATCTCATACAAAGCTTATCACAAGCTCTCAGTACAGTACAATCATCATACACTAATCAGGACCAATCTTGCAAATCCATGCACCGATATTTTCCTCCTACTAGCTTGCCTCCACTGTGCAATCCCTACTGAAGAATAGCTCAGAATGAATTAGAATTACCCTTGCCTTGACTGCGCAATCTTCATTGGCATCTCCAATGTGTGTGTGATGCAATCAATGCATCACTATAGTCACAACAGATAGTCTATCTTTCCCTTTCACCTATCTCTCCACTAGGTCTACACTGAAACTTCCATGCACTGTAGTTAGCTGTTGTATTGTTCAGTTGATTAATCAGTTATTATTTGTGAATTAATTAAACAATTAATTCACTCCACTCTCACTAGTGTATCAATCAGTTAGACTAGATACAACTAGCTCAACTGATTCTAACTGAGTTAAACTGAATACAACTCCATAACTACTTCTTCCAACTGTGTCATAACTTTGCCACTTGAGTTCTAACTGAGTCCTCCATGCATTAGCTCCAGTAAACCTTTGGGAATTGCGTAATTCCCACAGTCCACTGATGTGCCACATATGTTCTCTGAACTGAAGTGCTCCAAGAGAATAAGTTGTTGTTTAGAGTCTGATTATTATTAAGAGCTAATAATAATCGACATGCATCTATTTTTAGATCAATGATCTATAAATAGACTTCGCCCAATATTATAAAAATAGAATTTCATCTATTTTTTCAACTTGATCAACCATCCACAAATAGCATCCTGCAACTTCTGAAATATGATCATCATGTCTAAAAAT
Source organism: Pinus albicaulis (assembly GCA_034641835.2). Lineage (NCBI taxonomy): Eukaryota > Viridiplantae > Streptophyta > Pinopsida > Pinales > Pinaceae > Pinus > Pinus albicaulis. The sequence goes on from CM076583.1 coordinate 1,208,733,554, forward strand.
ATACATAGTCTAAAAATACACTTGTGCCAAAAATAGCCTACGGACCCACTTAGTGAAGGCGACTCTTTTCACTAAGATCATCATCTTCTTGAATCAAAACACTCCCTCTTAGCAGGATAGGGATTATCATTCACCCGATCCTGCCTCTATGGTATTTGAATTTGCTCTTGGTGAGCCCCTTCGTCAAAATATCTGCATCCGGATCCTCCGTAGGAATGTACTGAAGCAACATGATCTTTGCTGCACACAATCTCTGATATGATGATACCGGATATCAATATGTTTAGATCTATCATGAAACACAGGATTAACCGAGATTTTAATGCAACTCTGATTATCACAATGTATCACTGTGAGATCTAAATGTGAACCGAACAAACCAACCAAAATCTTCCTCATCCAGATAGCCTCACATCCAGCTAAACTTGCTGCCATGTATTCTGCTTCCGCTGAACTGAGTGCCATGGATATTTGTTTCCTGCTGTAGCAATAAACTATCATAGATCCGATACTGAGAATCCCTCCTGATGTGCTCTTTCTGTCTGTTGGGATTCCTGCCCAATCTGCATCCGTGAAGCCATGAAACTTCACCTCATCCGTTTGTTTGTACCATAAACCATACTTAGATGTGCCCCTGAGATATCTCAAGACATGCTTTCCTGCCTTCCAAAAGAGCTTGGTAGGCTTAACCATCACTTGTGAAAGTTGGTTCACCACATAGCATATGTCCGGTCTTGTATTAACTAAATACATGAGCGAACCCACCAACTGTCGCTAAACAATGGCATCCACTACCTCTGCCGATGTAGCATCCTCTTTCTTACAACTTCCTGGAAGAGGAGTGTCGATAGGCTTGCAGCCTTGCATGTGAAACTTATCCAATATCTCCCAGGCATACTTGCCTTGAGACACAAATAGTTCACCTTCCCGCTTCCATATTTCCAAACCAAGGAAATAATGAAGGAGGCCCAAATCCTTCATCTCAAACTCCTTTGCAAGATCTGCCTTACATGAGTGTATCAACTGCTCATCACTTGTTATTATTAAATAATCAACATAAAGTACAACTATTAAAAGCTTACCCTCAACCACAATCTGGTACAGGTTTACATCCGCCTCACTCTTAGTGAAGCCAAGTACAATGAAATAGCTGTCAATCTGAGTGTACCAAGCACGTGGTGCTTGTTTTAGCCCATACAGCGCTCTTTTGAGCCTGTACACATGTGACTCGCTGCTGAAGATCTCAAATCCTTCATGCTTCTAAATGTACACCTCTTCCTCAATGATCCCATTAAGGAATGCAGTCTTCACACCCATCTGATGAATGTGCCAACCCATCTACGCTTAGAGAGCAAGGATGGTCCATATGGAAGAATACCGTGCGACGGGTGCAAAGGTTTCTTCATAGTTAATCCCCTCAATCTGTGAGAATCCCTGGGCAATAAATCTTGCCTTATACTTCTCGACACTCCCATCAACAACTTTCTTTACCTTGTAGATCCATCTTGATCCTACGACTGATTTTCCCATCGGCCTTGGAACAATCTCCCAAGCACTATTTCTGACAATAGAGTCATACTCCTCCACCATGGCATCTACCCATGTGGGCTCCTGCACTTCCTCTTCAAAATAAGAAGGCCTTGTCATGATACACTTCCTCATAAGAGCCATGTATCCAGTAAATCGGTCAGGTGACTGTCTCTGTCTGCGCTATGATGTAGGAACTCCTACATTTTGTGCCGCATCAAGCTTCAGTCTCTCATCTTCTATGGTACGCTTTCTACCTTGTCTGACGTTTGGTTCTGCATGAGTGGACTCCTCCACTCCATGAATCTCCTCCTGTGGCTGATCCACATCCAGAGGCTCATCTTTGGGAACAAGAAGTTCCTCCTCCGCATGCAAGTGTAGCTCCCTCTCAAGCAACAACTTCATGGCTTTCACGTCATTGAATTTTATATCCCATCACACAACAGTCATCTGATTGTCTGGAAAATACACACGATAATTATGGGGTGTTTTTGTGTACCCCACAAATATCCCAACTTCTACAGTCGGCTCCAGCTTCTTCCTGGCGTCCTTCGTCACATGAATGTAAAGAGGTGAGCCAAAAATCTTCAGATGAGAAATACCAGGCTTCTTACCAGTAAAATATTCTTCGTGTGTACTCATGCCAAGTACTCTATGAGGACAACGGTTTTGCACATAAATCGCAGTGTTGCATGCTTCCGCCCACAAGTGCATCGGTAGGCCCTATTCATGCAGCATCGCTCGTGCAGCACCCATGATCATTCTGTTCTTTCTCTCCATGACCCCATTCTGATGTGGGTTATGAGGCATTATGATTTCTCTTCGAATTCCTTATTTTCTATAGAAGTCTTTGAATTCACCCGAGATGTACTCACCACCATTATCACTCCTTAGAGCTTTCACTTGCTTCCCCAACTCCTTCTCCACCAATGCCTTGAACTCATAGGACTTTGAGAACGTTTCACTCTTCTTCTGCATGAAGAAGATCCAGCATATATGAGAATATTCATCAACAAATATCACATAATACCTGTGTTTTTCTGTTGAAGCAACCGAGAATGGTCCACACACATCTGTGTGAATTCTCTCTAGGATCACCGAAGCACAGTTCTCCTTCTCATGAAAGGTTGTCTTCAAAAACTTACCCATAGTACATCCCTTGCACTGATATTACTGCGCAAGAGTACCCTTGCGAATTCCAGTAGAAATTTGCTGCAAAACCTTCAAAGCACCATGGTGAAGATGGCCCAATCTCCTGTGCCATAATTCGCCCTCATCCCGGCTCACCACTTCTTCTGCCTTGCCCAACATTGTAGCAATTCCATCTACCTCCAGCGTGTAGAGATTATTAATTTGAACCCCTATCTTCTTCGTTTTACCCATTGTTTTATGTCGAAGGAAGGCTTTTCCCTCACTGAAAACAACATCATAACCCTCGTCTTCCAGCATTGCGACTGAGACCAAGTTCTTCTTCAAACCTGGAACATGCATAACATTCTTAAACAAGAAAGGATTATCAGACTCCCTCTCAAAGGTAATGGTCCCAATTCCAGTCGCACTGTACCGACCATCATCGCCCATCTCTATATGCATCTGGAGGTCCTTCTCCTCCAAGTCTCTAAACAACTCTTTGTCTCCCGTCATATGGAAAGACGTACCACTATCAAGATACCACACTTATCCCATACCGTTTGAAACCAAGCATGTGATCAAGGACAAATCAAGCTCAAAATGTGAGGCTACAGCCTCTCCACCTGCAGATCCAACAGCCTGCTTGTTCTTCTTCTTCTGTGGACAGTTAGTGGCGAAATATCCATTCTCGTGACAGTGAAAACACTTCACTTTGGACAAATCCTGCTTCTTGCCTTTAGCACCATATTTTGAAGAAGATTTCTTCCCCTTCCATTTCCTTGCTTTGGAAACCAAAGCGCAATTCTCTTCATCTTCATTCTTCGATGAAGATCCATCCCTGGCACCCCGCCTTATCTCCTCTTACACAAGAACCGACCAAAGGCGCTCCCATCCGGGCAGTTTCTCCCGTCCATTGACATAGTATTCGTAGCTATGCCAAATATTTGGAAGCCCAAGGAGAGCCAAGCTCGCCAAGTCTTCATCATCAACAGTAACCACCACACTTCCCAGTTCATCCTTGCAGTGGACAAAATTCATGAGGTATTTTGGAATACTGTCACCTTTTTCCATTTTTATTTTTCTGAGCTTGTCTTTAAGCACCAACTTCCTCTGGTCACTTCTGCTTTGGAAAAAAACTGTCAAAGCCTTCCACATTAATAATGGAGTGGCTTTCCCATGAAGGCTGGACACAATATGGTCCTTCACAGCTTCCAACAGAATCCTTCTCGTCTTTGCTATCTTCTTTTCCCATGTGTCAAGTAATGCAACATCACTAGATCCCGGCTTAGGAACATTGCTATCGATGAAATCCTTCAGTCCGTTATCCTCCAGAAATACCTCCATCCTGTCCTTCCAGGATATGTAATTTGAGCTCCCATCAAGGGCATACTCCAATTGCAACCCATTGAAATCCATTTCAATGTATACTCAAATTCTGCACCAAGAATCTTCTGTAGAAAATTTGAATTGTCTACCAACACAAACTCACTTCAAAATTGCAATCTTCAATCAACAATGCTCTGATACCATATGAAAATTATACATGAACTAAGCATGCATATGTCTTAGATCCACCTGATCTCACACTATTTAACTTTATGCAAGATACTAAATCTATTCCACTTGTTAATCTTTTGCGGAAAATTTAATTGCACACACATGTGAAGCATAAACAAAAATAATCAATCACACATAACACAGTTTTTAACGGGAAATCCTGAAGCTAAAAACCCCAACTATGTATTATGTATCATGGAGATCATATGACAATATCATAAAAAGCTTATCACAAGCTCTCAGTACAGTACAATCATCATACACTAATCAGGACCAATCGTGCAAATCCATGCACCGATCTTTGCCTCCTGCTAACCTGCCTCCACTGCGCAATCCCTGCTGAAGAATAGCTCAGAATGAATTCGAATTACCCTTGCCTTGATTGCGCAATCCTCATTGGCATCTCCAATATGTGTGTGATGCAATCAATGCATCACTATAGTCACAACAGATAGTCTATCTTGCCCTTTCACCTATCTCTCCACTGGGTCTCCACTGAAACTGCCATGTACTGTAGTTAACTATTGTATTGTTCAGTTGATTAATGAGTTATTATTTGTGAATTAATTAACTAATTAATTCACTCCACTCTCACTAGTGTATCAATCAGTTAGACTAGATACAACTAGCTCAACTAAGTCTAACTAAGTTAAACTGAATACAACTCCATAACTACTTCTTCCAACTGTGTCATAACTCTGCCACTTGAGTTGTAACTGAGTCCTCCACGCATTAGCTCCAGTAAACCCTTGGGAATTGCGTAATTCCCTCAGTCCACTGATGTGCCACATCTGTGCACTGAACTGAAGTGCTCCAAGAGAATAAGTTGTTGTTTAGAGTCTAATTATTATTAAGAGCTAATAATAATCGACATGCATCTATTTTTAGATCAACGATCTATAAATAGACTTCTCCCAATATTCTAAAAATAGAATTTCATCTATTTTTTCAACTTGATCAATCATCCACAAATAGCATCCTGCAACTTCTAAAATATGATCATCATGTCTAAAAATAGACTTGCGCCAAAAATAGCCTACGGGCCCACTTAGTGAAGGCGACTCTTTTCACTAAGCTTATAATCTTGTTGAATCTTAACAGTTAACAACCCATAAATGTATTTAAGACACTATCCATAATTTCACACCTTCCCCATAAAATTGACACAAATACTTCTTTGGGACCTCCCAATATTCTCATCACCAAACAAGGATACAATTCATTTATTCCATCCCATAGTTGGCTTAGCATATGCCATTCACACTAACTAAATATAGGAAGAGACTTAGTCTCAAATTGACTTATGCATCATACTTCACAAACCATATCTCACATATTTATCCTAGACAACATGCAACAAAACATACCTCTTTATACAAACTTCATTCATATGAATATTAAAATCTATCTTAGAAGGAACATAGTATATTATAATGGAGAATTATAACACAGTTACAAGCCAAATGTTGTTAGTTCTGTTAGTTTTATTATATTGTATGTTGTTAGTTTTTCCTGAACACATAGGATGACATCACTACACAGTACATAACTCAGCTAACAAAACTGAACAAATAGTGAATAGTTTTAAAGCAGTGCCAAAACACATCTATAGTCTATTATAATGGAGAATTCTAACACAGTGACATGAGATTGTTGTTAGTTTTTTTATACTCTATGTTGTTAGTCCTAGATCCTAGATATTTCCTTTCTCTAATTGATGGTTGCATCACATACGAGTTCCATCGTCTTACATTTGTCTTTTTGGAAAAATTTTATTATGAATTTTTTCTATATGTTTGGACTTTTTTATCTTAATATATCTAAGATTTCTTGTCTACTACACTAAGTATAATTCAAATGTTTTCTCATTTCCTAGTTTGATGAATCATCGAGCCATTGGACCACTTAGAAAATTAAATCAACTTCTAACAACCTAACATCATTCTAGTTAATGGATCACCTAGCCTCTGGGAGAATTAATATACTTCCTAAAATTAATTCCAGTATGGTTAGTATACCTCCATGCTTAATCCCCTTCACGACTAATATCTCTCATTCATAGCCCATATCATATCATATGACCGAGAGTTTGGTAAAATCAATTCAATCATACCAATAAAAACTAACATTGGATCACCCCTCTTTTGTAAGGTTCCTATGGAAAAGACATGATATGCTAGGATAGGAATTGAGTGGAAAACCCTCCTTTTGGTGGTGGCTTTGTTGAAAATGATGAATGTGGCTCTGATTAATGTAGTAATCTCAGGAATTTTTGTTGCAAAAATAGGAATAGGCTAAGATTGCTCTTTATCATCACTTCTAGATTCTGGCCGCATATCCAATCTTCTAGATTCTGGCCGCATATCCAATCTTCTCCTCTGGCTCAAAAACTTCAAAATTTTAATTGTATAAGCTCCTCTAGTTTTTTTATTACTTAATAATTACAACATGGTACTCAATTTTCTCCGATAAATCTTCCAAGGCATGTTTGAGTGCCTTTAATGACCTCCAAATGTCTATCAAATTTCCTAAAGATAACAGACATGAAAACTATACATAAGGGAAAATGGCCATTTACATGTATATAAAAGATGCCCTGAAAATATTGCAAACGGAATAATACAAGGATTTACAATGAACCTTGAAAACCATTTTTATGACACAAATATCTTCCAAAATGTTCATCAATAGTCATCCATTGAATCCCCAGCGAGTCATCTAAAGCACGTGTGATACAAACCCCAAGGAAATGACAACCAAATTAACTAAGAGCATAAACTTATATCAAATAGGAAGTTGTTCTCAGTATTATTCTCCTTGTATTTATTTCCAAGTTTCTCTTCACAAAGAAATTTCAATTTCATAGATTTTTATACAGATGTGTGGGCTTAAGAACATGCCTTCATTACATTATGGTTTTGATCAAAAGCCCTTCCAAATTAAGAAAAAAAACACCCCAAAAAAATAACAACAAAGTGAAACTCTTCCATTATCGGCTGATCCAGAAAATTCAGGAGCTAAGTTTAATCGATATTTTCTATATATTTTCCCTGGTAAATTAAAAAATGGGAAACACCAAGTTTTCAGCTAAGTAATCTCCTGAACATATCCATTACCAATATGCATAAATCGATGAATTCAATACATCTATTTTTTTTCCAATGGAATGCACTACCTAATGAAGAATTCAAAGAGGAATGATTGAATGCAGAAGATCTCGAATATGTTTGCAGCACAAGCGAAGATGAAAATCGATACCACTAAATTCAAATAGAATAAAACAGACATGTGTACCCATAAAATTTATATTTTCTAGATTTGACCCATAAACTAAAACTGAAAAACAGGGTCACCATTATCCATAAGAAGTTTCCAAAACAAAGAACACAATTATACAACAGAATTATAAAATAAAAATTGATACCAATATGTTTTCAGAACAAGAGAAGATGAAACTCAATACTAATAAATTCAGATAGAATAAAACAAACAACGTGTACCCATAAAAGTTACATTTGCTAGCTTTGACCCATAAAACGAAACTAAAAAATAGGGGCACCATTACCCATAAGAATTTTCCAGAACGGAGAACACAATTATACAATAGAATTATAAAATAAAACTCGATGCCAATATTTTGAAAATCGGTACCAAAAAATTCCAATAGAATAAAACAAACAACATGTACACGTAAAAGTTACATTTGCTAGCTTTGACCCATAAATTGAAACTGAAAAACAGGTTCACCATTACCCATATGAAGTTTCCAAAACAGATAACACATAATTATACAACATAATTATAAAATAAACTAAAAGACCCAGAAACTAAAAGCATGTCACATAACTATTTAAACTAGACACAAAGCTAGAAATGAGAGATAAATTCCCAACAACAAGTTAAGAGTTAAAAAACATGTCACATAACTATTTAAACTAGACACAAAGCTAGCAACGAGAGCTAAATTCCCAACAATGAGACAAGTGTTAAAAAACACAGAGTAGTGGCTAGTAGAATTGTGAATCCTAACAGAGAACCATAGAAGCCACCACAACATCGCCCCAAACCTTGCCAGAGCTCTTTAATGCCATCCATGGAAAATAACTGCGAAAAAAACAAACACAAACAGAGAAAAATTACAATTTTTTTAAAAACCAAAACAGGAAAATTTGGAAAAAATGGGAAGAAATCGACCATTCGATCACCGACCTACATGTCAACCACCGAAGCAGCTCGAATCTCCCACTGGCTCCTTCGCAAACCACTGTTAAACCCACATGCAACAAAATTAACAGGCACATGTGCAGATATAAAACCCAAACCAACCTCTGCAAGAAAACATTCTGGGTGAACAACGCAATAATGGAAAACTCATAAACCCCCAACCAACATCTACAAACAAGAATTATGACTGAGAAATGCAAAAAAGGTAGACCCAAAAACCAGAATTTAACCTCTTCAATCAACAATTTTGGTTGGCATAAACCGAAAATGAATGCCAGAATACAAGAATGGTGGACCAACAAAACAACAATGATGAACCAGGTGAACAAGAACTGGAGCGATCCTCGACCATGACCTGCAGAGAGAAATGCCCATACAGCGGGCCCGAACAACAAAAGACAGGGTGAAAAATTCATCGCAAAAAATGGGCTGGTTGAAGCCCTAAACATTCAGTTAATGCTTGTATTAATATCTAATACCAACCGTGCCATGTGGCTCTCTCAGGTGGCTACGTGTCGTACAAAAAATTTAAACATATCCACTTCGATTGCCTAGGTGAAAGGGAGGGCCCATAGGTTATGGTGTCCCTCCCCTATAGTGCACAATGCAAAGGGGCATCCTTATGTCGACATAATATCAGGGCAAAGGACATGGGAAGAGTGAAAAGAAAATATCCAGTCCATCGGGGGGTCCTGCTTGAATTACTGAAAGAGGGATTTTGCATCATGTGGAAAATTCCCTTTAATGTTATTTTAGAGTGATAAAGCTATGAAGTAGATCAAACAAACACACACATCAATCAACAGTTTGAGATGTCTGTACACACATTTCTACCACATTTTTTAGGAGTTTCTATCTTGATCCAACCAATACAATACAACTACAATATTTCAGGTCAATGTTTACGACTTCCACACACCCTATCTATTTATTGCGCAACTTCCATCCATCCTATTATTAACAGTTCTACTAACTCCTATGGCTTCATCAACACAATACCTTCACTCATTCTATTTTCGTCCTCATTGGCGTGTTCATCTTTAGATTCTGTCAATATCCTGCAACTGTGTCTTGGAAGTGCCTGAGGGCCCTCGTCGTGCCCATCAGCCACGATCCTTGGTCGACTAACTATATCATGGAGATTGGATAGAGAGCCCCTTTGTGGTTCCTGCAACTAATTTTATATATTGAGCAAGACTAAATGTGGGTATGGTGCTATAATAATACATACATATCCTTAACTTACCACCCGGTCGGCTGTAGTGTGAAGCTGTGTAAGTTGTATGAGTATTCGGCTTGCTACACCTACTTTGGCCCCCGCACTGACGCGTTCCTGAACCATGATTAATTCTCTATGATGAATCCTTTAAAGGTAATAAGTTATTCTAACATAACATAAGAAAAATAAATAACAAGAGGTGTTATTTATGAAAGCCAGACCCACTTCTTGTTTTTTACGTCAATTGTCACTTGGTGGGTCAACTGTGTGAATATGGTATTCATGAAATATAAATAGATTTAATGGGAATAAAATAATTATTATATAGAAATATGTAGATATGAATGTTCCCTGCACCATGTTGTGAACATGAAAACAAAAATCCAAAGTAATTGGCACTCGATGATGTAATCCTATGACTATTTTAATGGAAACTATTTCTCTGCAGATCCATCCAGGGTAAGGTTTTTTCTAGAAAGTTAAAATATTCATAAAATTGGAGGTATTAAGATGCTTAGAATAAAGGTATTAATATGCCTATAATAGATGGTGACAAGGTGCTATGTTAAGGTACTTTAGTTTGAAAAGTTCACTAGTTCGAAACTTTGTGGGTAAAAATCCAGACATGTTAAGGGCTCACCTGGCCTAGGGGCAATCTCCTATTTATTTTGAAGGCTTAGATGCCTTTTGTCACTATTACTCAAGCCACAAGATATGCATGCTAGTCATAATAAACAAACAAAATAATAAAATTTTACTAAATTATTAATACATTTTAATAATATTCTTTTTGTAAGCTGGGTAGGACTACATCTTCATCATCATGTCCAAATACATTACACCGATCATGATAGGGAACTGAACCAGATGACTTCACATCAAGGAGTTCCTTAACAACGCACCCGATCACCATATATCCAAGACCCCATGGACAATACATCTTAATAATATTAATAATACAATTTACTAAATTTTATTTCTAAAATTTAAAAATAGTATTTAAGATTTATTAATAATTTAATATTAAGGTCAATAACATTAATGTCATTTTTTTATTCCAATGAACGAAGTACCTCACTTTAAGTGAGATTTTTGGCACCAACCTAACTCATAGATATATTCACTTAAGAGTGTTTTTATAAGGCTCTCTATCACAGCCCCATGTTGTGATGCTTTAAGACCACCGTGCACGTTGTGTGACACCGACAATATTGATTCACAAATATACAACTACTCTAACCCGGACTACGACTACTTCTCATTCACTTCAACACTTAGTAAATTTTCAATTCCAATCTTCTCATTCAATTATTACAACATTGAAAATAAAATTTCAATTCAATTTACTTAATTAACATTTAATTTCTACAATATCGTAAAGAACAATATGAACACAGTATATGTGACAGGAGGGGGAAACTCCCAAAATAATTTTCCCCTTTACTCTTATTAAACTTCAAATAATATTTAAAATGGATTTATAAAGAGGCCAACCATGTCCAAACTCATGTGATACCCAGGTACACAGAGGCAATCATTGGCCTAACCCAACACACTATCCAAAATGCCAAGTCTCGAAACCAAGGTGTGCCTAACCTAAGGTTGGCACCTTGCCAAGAATAAACCCTAAAATAGCCCAGAAAAATAACCCTCAGCCCTGCCCAAAAACCAGATCTCTTGGGCGAGCTCTCATCCTTCTATTATGTGCCTTAGCTGTGTTTTCAAACTCTCCTATGTGTGCTCTGCGATATCATTGCAAGCTTCTCCATTTCCACAACATGCCCTACGATATTACTTATCTTTTGTGAAATTTCTTGTCGCCCATTGGTTGAACTCCTTTCTCCTTACTTATTTGCATCCTTCCTCTCCATTTCATGTGGGCCGACACCCCTTCTTTTATTGAGCCGACCTCACTTCTTATGCAAGTGCACCCCTGGGTTGACCTGCATGTGGACATGCAGACACCCCTTCACTAGGGGGGGGGGGGGGAGGTGCAACCCTGCCTAGGTGCTCTATCTACCATGTTTCCCATGCTACTACCATTGGTTGTTGCCATATGCACACTCCACATCGCGCTTCCCGCTCACTAGCACGTCACACCTCTTCTCGCAATGTCTCACCCATTGTGGTCGTACTTCTTTCCTTTCCCACTACGACTTTCTCATTGTGGATCCTGGGTACCCGTCCTTGGTGCGGGAACACCTGTGGCCATGGGTCCACTGAGTTAGGTTATCACTATGCTAAGTGCGTGCACTCCCTCATGCACCCTCTTCTATGTCATGTATTTGGGTGGGTGTGCCCCATCGTGACGTGCCCATTATGTCTCGCCTGACGTAGTTCCCGACGCCCCACTTTGTGCAAGCGCACCCAAGGTGTGTGACCCTCAACTTGTGAACACTGTCTGTTGTCATCATGTTGACCTGGATACCCCCTCTCCATGCGGGCACACTCATCGCATATGCGTGCTCATTGTGCCTCTAAGTCAAGTTTTAGAGACCCAATGAGCTTGGCCAATCATGGGCAACTGTTGTCCTTGGTGCTAACTCGAGGACCTAAAATCCTCTCCCACTTCAAAATGTTTTTCGTCCTCGATAACTCCTCCACTTAGCAACTCCATTTCCAAGTCCATATGTTGCAAAGTGCCACCATATCCAACTTTAATTGTTCCTATTGCATGAACACTTTTACTTCATCACACAAACCTTCATCAAGGCTCATGACTCCATGTGGGTAAGAATCCTTAATCTCATGGTCATCAACCACAACTCATCACAATCCTCCACTATGCCTCAACTCATGGAAGGTTGCTTCCTTCAACTCGGCTCAATGCTTTGGTCACAATTCATATCATGCCAATCTGCCGCATATCATCATCATGTGAACTATTGCCTCCATACTCGAATTCAACTCCAACATATCTCAACACATTGCTATAGCCCCCATGACTCGAAATAGTTGGGTGATCAGTCCGACCATCACGTCCAAATCGTGAGAATGCACCTCCTCATGCCATCATCAGTTGTTTCTTTAGCACTTTTTCACCTCTTCAACTCGATCAAGAACTCTTTCCATCTTCACACATTGATCCTTCAACCAATTATTAACATGCCATATCCATGTCCATAAAAAATGGTTGCCTTATCAAACTCAACCAATTCCTGAGTGCTCCCACCAAGGCATCCTCGTTGCTGCAACCATCATCCAGGTCCAAGGAATATTGCTCCTATCACATCCATCAAGTCACTCCTCATGAACACATCCCATACTATGCCCAAGTGTCCCATACAGCATCAAATTTAAGTTTAAAGCTGACCTCATCTCCTCAACAAACCAGATACTCCAAGACCATCATCACATGAAATATTCATCAGTTTCAGCTTCTCTTTAAGTCTTCATAGGCTCCTTTGAAGCATCCTCATCCAACACTTCAAGGAAGCACACTTGTCTCTGTTGCAAGTCCCATTGTAAGTTTCCTCTGCCCTCTTCATCAGATGAGCGCTCTCATAAGTCACCCATGTCTTCCTCCAAAATGAACATGGCCTTTTTGTTCGCATGCTACAAAAATTCCCATTGGTCCATCTGTAAAATATCTTCATGTGGCATCGACAAATCCATCCTTCACAACACCATCACTTGGCACTTTTGCTTGATGTCCATATGTGACATCCTTTAAAGCACCCTTGGTTGATTCCCCTGTATGAATTCTGACATGTTATTTTCTTAAACTTGATGAGCATGACTTCAATTTTCCAACTCATCCACTTCAGCAGAGCCAACACAACCTCAACCATTGAATCCTCGCCTTCAATCAAGTTTTCTACCGTAATCATCCTACCCGCATATCACCATCGTAGGTTCCTTCATCATCCCTCAATCCCCCACTAAAGGTTATCCAAAGACTTCTCCTTGGCCCAATGAGACTCTGATGATGAAGTCCACCCAAATATGCATCATGTTGCCTTCTTCACTTTGGTGTTCCCTTCATTCCATATTTCCATGAGTCATGTCAGACACCTAGCCAAATCGCCATTCGGCTAAGAATTAATCACTCATCACATAAGCTCATAACGTTCCACCCTTGTCTCAGGCATTCACACCTAATTCCCTGAGGTCGAATATCACCCAAACAAGTCTTGCAACAATCAAAATCGTCCATCACATAACTAAACACAAACATACCTCAATCTTCCAAGTGAAATTCATCCATCACACGTTCCTCTTTAACAATACAAGGGGAACAACCATACGAATTCCATCAACATATTCATCTTCCTTCAAAGGCTGCGATATGCACAAATCGGGCCAAACATTGGAAAGAACCATCTTACCAAATTATTCCTCTTTTGCTGGCCAAGTTGCAACACTTGTTTCTTCATATTCATTCCTATAGTCAACTTCTTCCTTCGACGACTGCAACATGCCCAAATCTGGTTCAGCTATGGTAGGCATCATCCCACCAAACTCTTCCTGTTTTGGCTACACGTCCACAACACATACATCACACTTGACCATCTGACCAATTTCATCTACATACAGCACAACTTCTTCTTCATCATGGCTAGTAGCTTCAACGTTTCCAACCAACCAACGAAGGCGAATGAGTTCCCCTTTAATATTGTCTTCCAAAACTTCAATTTCTTCTTGTATCCTTATACTTTCTTCCTTCATGGGACCCAACCTTCCCATGAGTTGCATAAGTCTATCGCGACCCTATTCCAACCATGCCATCGTATTTCCCAACTCTTAACTTGTTCACAACCTTTATCGTAGTTCTTCCAAGCTTCAACAAGTTCCCACCTTCACAAAGTAGTCTTTGAAATCATTTGTCACGACCCCACATTGTGACACCTTAATACCACCATTGGCGATGTGTGGCTCCGATGATATTTCATCACATATATCCAACTACTCTAACACAAAATACACCTAGTTCTCATTCACTTCAACACTTAGTCAAATTCCAATCTTCTTGTAAGAGGATTTCTCAAATTATCCACAATGTAATAAGAATCATGTCGACGTTTCAAATCCCAACGAGGATCCATCTTCAAGACTAATTATTGAATGAAAGATTGAAGGAAGAACCATACCAGTGATAAATAAGGGAGATCGAAAAAAATATACAGCCAACTAAAACCTAAATTAATTGATTTAATTATTTTTATTTTTCAATTATTTTATTTTATTTATAATTATTTTAATTCTTATTAATAAAGATTATTACTTTAAAATAATTATTAGTGATAAATGTTATTCACCATTAATAAATAAATGCTACTTACAATAAAAATGATTTTAGTATTTAATTTAATAATTATTATTTTAATAATAATTATTAAAATACTAATTATTGAATTTCCTATAGGGGTTAATTTATTTTTTTTTTGCTCGTTTAGACTAATCCTAATCTTCCCATTTTTTTCTCCTTCCATTCCACCCATGGGTTTCGAACCGGTGACCTTACAGAACGGAGTGCCTTAACTGTGCACCCCATCACCGACTGTTCTACACCACATGGGCTTATAGGGGTTAATTTATTAATAAATGATAATTAATAATAATAATAATAATAATAATCATTATTAATAATAGTTATTATTATTTTATTAATAATAACTACTATTTAAAAAAGTCATTAATAATGATTATTAATGTTATTTTCATTAATAATGAATTTTAATATTTTAATTTTTATTATTAAAGTTTTAATAGGGTTTATGTGTTAATAATCACAAATATAATTTTAATTAAATTAAAATTATTTTAATAATACTTATTGAATTTCCTATAGGGGTTAATTTATTAATAAGTGATAATTATTATTAATAATCATAATTATTAATAATAGTTATTACTATTTTATTAATGATAATTACTATATTCCCCGCTGGGGGTGTCCAATCATAGGGACAAGTGGGATGTGGGCAGTTAAGGCTCACACAGCCCTCAGACATGTGCCCGTCGACTCATCACCCTTTTATGCACGAACGACAATGGGCCTCGGGGTAGGCGATTCTACGACAAGTATGCAAGCAGTTAAGGATAGGATGGACGTCTCACAGTCCATTCAGTATCTGCGGGCGATGGTGAATGTTGGCGTTCTAGATTGCGCAAACAATCAAACGATGGCTCTCAAGCCTTGGCTTGAACTCTGCTAGCTTGAGATGAGGAGGGTGATAGTTCTGTCAGGTAGTAGTGGTGAGAGTTTGGCAGCCAGGAGGTGTCTGAGCAACGACACGAGCACGTTGCACCAGGAGGCAGACAAAGGTGGTCGTGGGTATTTTTGTGTGGAGGGAGCATCTCTAGATGGGTGGTCCTGGTGTTCAGCCCGGGCACCTGAACATAGTTTTCAGATTGCGTAGAAAAAATTCTTCATTGGCCAAGCCCCATGGTGGTTCTGCCTTGGGCTTACAAAGCACTCAGGCTCTCCCGCTATTCGCATTTGTAGGTAGTGGCGCTTCCGCACCTTCTTTGAAGGCAGTGTGGAGAGTGGTGGCGGTAGTGTGTCTCTTGTCTATGGTTGTCAGGACATGGTCAATGACAAACTCAGTTGAGGGTGCAGGGACATAGCGTGGATTTTAGTACCCTAACATGTTTTTTAATATATCTGCAATTTTTATCAATATGCGTCTTCTCCAAAGTATGAATTATGGGTACTCATTATATGTGGAATTTAATTCTGCATCTAATGAGTATCTAGAATTGAAATTTGAGTAAAACTATAAGGAGATAAGCCGAAAATACAATTAAAATAAGTAGTTTTCTCTTTTTCCCTCCAAAATTCATAACTCTTATTTTATTATTTTAACTATTATTTTATTATTTTTCCTTAGGAGGCCACTTTTAGGCTGATATTTCCTCTAATGCAATTTATCCGATATTGTAATGAACAATATGAACATAGTATATGCAACAGGAGGGGGAAACTCCTGAAACACTTTTCCCCTTTACTCTTATTAAAATAAAAATAATATTTACAATAGTTACAAAGGGACCAACCATGTGCAAACTCATGCATTTCCTAATCATAAAGAGTGGTAGTCATTGGCCCAACCTAACTTACTAGCCAAAGTTCCAAGTCTCGCAACCAAGGCATGCCCAACCTAAGGTTGGCACATTTCCTAGCAACAACCCCAAAAATGGTGCCCCAAAATAGTAAAGAAAACCAACCCTCGACCCTGCCCAGAAACCAGCTCACTTGGGAGAGCTCTCCTCCTTTTGTGGTGTGCCTTAGCTATGTTTTCAAACTCTGTGATGTGTGCTCTATGGTTATATGATATCACAAACTTCTCCCTTTCTACAATTTTCTCTGTGATATTACTAACTTGCTTGCTTCCTCTTGGTTGAACTCCTTTATCCTTTCTTATATGTGTCCTTTCCTATCCATTTCATGTCGGCAGATGCCCCTTCTTTTATTAAGTCAGCCTCGGTTCTTATGCAAGTGCCTCTTCATTCATGGTCGTGCCCTTGGGCCGACCTGCCTGTGAGCATGTGGGTGCCCCTTCGCTGGGCGGGTGTGCCCTTTCCTAGGCACTCTACTTTTCGTACTTCCCATGCTACCACCATTGGTCACTGTCATGTCACACACTCCACAACGTGATGCCCAATTTCTTTCCTGTTGCACCCTCGCTAGCTACATCTCACCTATTGCAATTGCACTTATTTCCTTGCCCGTCGTGGTGCCCGGTTTCCCCTCCTTGGTGTGGACGCTCCCATGGGCATAGGTCCACCAAGTTAGGTTGCTGTTATGCTAAGTGCGTGTTCTCCCTCGTGTGCCCTTTGCTATGTAATTTTTTTGGGTGGGTGCGCACATCATGACATGTCTGCTATATCTCGCCTAGCACCTGGTGTGAGAATGCCTAGAGCGTGTACCCCTCAACTCGTGCACACTGCCTGCTTCCGCCCTATCAACTTAGATGCCCCTTCTCCATGTGGGCGCGCTCATCGTGCCTTCAAGTTAGTTTTTCGTCACCAAGTAAGCATGGGTCATCATGGGCATCTGATGACCCGTGAAACTCTTCAAGTCATTAATACAATAACCTTCCTATAAGTGATATTGTTAGTACTAACCCAAACCGTAATTATATTCACTTAATAATGTTTTTATAAGGCACTCCAAGCCATTACAATAATAATCATCAAGGCATCAAAGATCATCATTTCAACAGTAGGGATTTGAACTCGACTAGAGAAGAGCTTCCTCTTAGTGAGGTTGTGAGGATTTTAACCTCACTATGGATGACCTTCCTCCAAGTGATATTTTTATTACTAGTCTAGCCCACAACTATATTCACTTGAGAATGTTTTGATTAGGCTCTCTAAATCATTACAACAATCGTCATAAGGCATCAAAGCTCATCATCTCACTAGTGGGTATTTGAACTTAATTGGGGAGGATAAGAATTATTTTAGCCAACCACCCAAGATAACCCCAATTAACAATAACATTAATTTTGTTATTGGTAATGTTAAAAATATGAATAGTAAAGCTTACAATTTACACGAGGCCGTCACTGGGGGAGCAATATCATACCACATGCATTCATATTTGAGGATATATATTGAGGAAAAAATGGCATAATATATTTGGATATATATATAGGGGTTAAATGGTTTTTATATTAGTGAGTATAAAAAATGGAGCTCAAAGTTAATAAAAATTTATAAAAGGCTATAAAAAATGTTAATGAAAAAAAAGACACCTACAATATCTAGCGAAAGTAGGGGTTTTTAAATTGGGAAGGTGTATTGAGTTCGTATTAGTAAGAGGTTAAATAATGTGACTTTTAGAGGTATTTTCTAATATGTTGACAAATTAAGGGCATTGCTTATTATTCCATGAACACATGTGATATTTTAGAGGTTCATTGAGTGAAGCCCCCATGACAATTTATTAATAAAAATTATTATTAATCTTCAAATTCAAGCTTCTATGATTCATAATGTTTAGAGAAATGACTCTTCGAGATAAATCACACACATATTTTTGGGTTGATGTGTTTCAAACCAACCAATAAATATTACTATTAAGATTATTAATATTAATATTATTAATATTAATATTTATTAATAAAGTTTCAAAATTTTATTAATTATATTAATAAATTTATAATATTATTTAAACCTTATTAAATTTATAATAATACATTAATAATATATTCATTTATATGTTAATAATTAAGTTATACATTAATATATTATTTATACATTAATACACATCAATCATGATTGACATGGTAAATTATAGTTAATATGGATATTGTGTTCACCATTGATTATGATAGACATTATGCTCAACATGCCTATAATTAACCAAATACATCATATGCAATATACTTGCAATAAAACATAAGCATCATGTTGATAGTCAACATGGACACAAACATTAAAATGTACGCATGATAGTTAATAACTTTACAAATAAATTTAATACAAGTTTAAAGTTATTTAATATTTAAATATTTTTAATATATAATTTATAATATAACTTTTTTCAATAGTGAAACTATATTCAATTATGGTAAAATTAGCTCAAGTGTGATCAATCATGGTTATCTATGGTTAACATGGTCAACCATATCTATATATAGCGAAACATTGACAACCGTGTTGTCAACAATGTCCACCCATTGTCAATCACAGTTGATTTATACACCCATGTTTGAAAATTGACATCCTAATGTGATAAATAAATATCAACATCGCAATATATCAAATAAAATTCAACATGGAAAACAAATGAATGAAAATCAATATTGCAATTTGATGAATAAAAATTGACATTGCATGTGATTAGCAAAAGATTCACATTACATTGTGATGAACAAAAATAAATGTTGCAATATGACAAGTAAAAAATCAACATTGCAAAATTGTAAACAAAAATTCAATGCCAAAATATGATGTTGAAAAAATCAACTTCACAATATGGTGAACCAAAATCAACACCGTAATGGGACGAGCACAAAAATGATGTTTTCCTATTGTGAAAAAATAACAATGTCACAACATGATGACATAGGCAAACATAGTCAACCTTTGTAGTCCACCTTTATAGTCAACGATTAATTAGTCAACCATAGTCAATATGGTCATACTTAATAAATCATATGTTTACCATAGTTAGCAATAGTCAACCTTATTCATCCTTAGTCAACTTTAGTTGTCCATAGTCTACCTTATACAACCATGGTTGACCTTAGACAACCTTAGACAACCATCGTCAAGTTTTAAAAATAATATCAATATTAATAATTTTATAAATTTTTTCAATAGTGCAACCATATTCAACCATGGTAAAACTAACTTAACTATGGTCGATCATGGTCACCATGGTCATCCATCGTTAACATGGTTAATCATAGTGAACACCATCAACCATATTCATCTATGGTTAAACATTCACAACCATGGTCAACAATGTTGACCAATAGTTAACCACAATTGACCATATACAATCATTCAAAAATCCACATCGCAATATCATAAATAAAAGTTGACGTCACAACATATAATAAAAAAAATAAACATCAACATCTCATTAGAGAAATTTTGAGGTAAAAAATATGCCTCAAAACAAAAATTTACAACAAAAATCAACTTTATAAAAACCAATAAGGTTCAGTATGACGATGTCAACCATGGGGGACGATTCACCATTTTTTGAGTAAAAAGGTAATAAGATTAAAAAAGAAATACTTTTTAAACTCGTATTTTCAACTTATCTCTTTACGATTATACTCTAATTTCAAGCGGGAGTACTCGTTGGATGAAGAATTTATTTTTTAATTTCACATTTTTCTTATAGTAGGGTCCATCAAAAGTATGCAACATGGGTACTCCTTGGATTCAAAGTTGAATTCTCCATCCAACAAGTGCTCCCGCTCAAAATTTGAATAAAATAATAGGGATATAAGTTGAAAATACAAGTTAAAAAACTAGTTTTTTCTTTTTTCCCTCCAAAACCTGATGAGTTAATATAATATTATGTTATTATTTCCACTATTATTTTATAATATTCCTTAGGAGGCCCATTTTAAACCTCAAAATTTCTCTAATTATTGAACAAAAAGTGACATCACAGTGTCATGAACAAAAATTGACATCGCATGTGATGAGCAAAAAAATGACATCACAGTGTGAGGAAAAAAAATCAACATCGCAATATAATGTACATCCTTATCTCAATTGTGAATTATAGGAATATTCTGAAATCCAATGGACAAGAGTGAGGTTAATCAATTGACCTAGCTCCTATCCATCATATTCTGAAATATTCGCGAAGTATACAATCAAGTTAAGTTTAAGGAAATATATCAAAAAGAAAACCACCAACAATGTTTTCTAAATGAAAAATGAACATCACAATATGATGAACCAAAATAAACAATGCAACGTGATAAAAGAAAAACAACACTATGATGAACAAATAACGATGTCACAATGTAATGACATAGTCAAACATAGTCAAGATTTATAGTCTAAAATTTATAGTTAAATTTTAAATAATCAACCATATGTTGAGCATAGTCACTTTTATTTAGCCATAGTCAACCATATTCAACTATATCAACCATGGCCAATGTTACTCAACCATATTCAAGGTCTAATACTGATATTATTATTTTAAAAAAGGTTTAATATTAAGGCTTATTACTAAGGTTTAGTAAGGTTTTATTTTTAAGGTTTATTAATCATATTAAGATTTATGAATAAGGTTTAACATTTATATTTAATAAGGCGTTAAGTTTATTTAATATTTAATATTTTCCAATATTTATTTTTTCATATTATTTTTCTCAACGATACGATCATATTCATCCATGGTCAAAGCATCTCAACTATGGTCAACCAACATCATCATGGTAATCCATGGTTAACATGGTCAACCATATTCATTTATAATTTAGCATTGATAACCATGATCAATAATGTTCGCCTATACTCAACCATAGTTGACCATAGACAACCATATTCAAAATTTGACATCGCAATGTGAAAAATGAATATAAATGTTGCAATGCATAAAAATAAATAAAGATATCAATCTTATGAACAAAAATTGGCAAAACAACATGATGAAAAAAAATTGATGTCACATGTGATGAGAAAAAATTGTGTCGAAATGTGACAAACAAAATTCAACATTTTGATGTGATAAAAAAATCAACATTATAATGTGACAAACAAAATTCAAACCATAGTTTACAATAATTAATCATGGTTTCTAAGGTTGACCAAAGTCATCCATGTCAATATTAGTCAACCATAGTCAACCATAGGCAACCATAGTCAACCATGGTCAACCTCAGTCGATCATGAGCAAGCATGGTCATCTTTGATCACCTATAGTCACCATATAGTTAACCATGGTCAACCACACTCATTGTGGTCAATCATAGTTAACTATGGTCACCATGGTTTATTATGGTTAACCATGATCGACCATAAATATCTATCGTAGCCCATAGATAACTATGGTTAACATTATCAACCATCATCAACCATAATTGACTCTAGTTGCCACGGATGACCATGGTCGACCACGGTCAGCCTTGGTCAACCATAGTCAAAATTAATTCACCATAATCAACCATAGTTAGCCATGGTCAACGATAGTTAACCATGATTATCTATGATTAACGATATTTAACCTTGTAAAACCATGGTCACCCTATTCTCAACATGGAAAACCATTGTCAATCATGGTTAGAATGGTAAAAAATGCTAGCCAAGGTCACCATTATTGAACATGGTTGATGCAGGTACCCCCTGCATAACCCAGAATCTCCCCTCCTTATGCCTATACAAAATGCATCTCAAATCATTGCCCAAATAAGCTCCAAATTTAAGGCAATTTCACACACTATCATTTACACACACAAGCTCTTCAACATATGTTCACAAAAACCATACTCTCATAAGCAGAAGCTAATAACATCTTTTTCAAGTTTTGAAACCATAAATACACAAGGTTCTTTTATAAAACCTAACCTTCAATTACTCATGTGAAAGAAACCATAACCCAACAATCACCTCTTCATGTGATTAAACCCCCCCCCCCCAATGCCTATCATGGAAGGAGAATATTTCAACCTTGTGAATTACATTTCAATAACCATGGATTCTCAATTTATACATATCCACCATCTGTTTAAGAGTTCGATTTGAACAAATTATACCAATGCATATCATTTGAAATAAAATCGCCACACAACATTTCACGTCGATCATTGGACTAACTATGCCACATCACCATTTTCAGTCAACGCAATAAGAGATATGCCATGGTATTAATGCAAGTGTGCTTACCTCATGAACGCCACGCAATTCAATTGCACCCTCACCTTATTCACAATGCTTCTATGACACACTCATCTGCTTGTATAATAAGCTGCAATCATTGTTTTTGCAGAACTCCATCACTCGATCTGGTCCAAAAGTCAATAGGCACGGGCCTCTAACATTTGGCCACAAACCTTCAACACTGTCATTTTCCATTGAATTGGACCATAGCAGATGCATGAGAACAACAGATCTAGTTTCCATAGTGATAGGATGTTGCAAATTTTCAATCTGCTCAACATGGTTGATTGTCCTACCAATCCCACCATACAATCAAATAATTGTATTCTCTATCAAAGCAACTAGGGACAGCCAATTGAATAACTGATTGATACGCTACCACACCCATATTCCTTCCTTCTCACCTAGACGTTCAATGCACTCAATACGAAAGCCAATTAATGCATTGATGTCAACAACTTCATGGTTTCCATGAATCAAAAGTACATTATATGGAGATTCGAACGTTGTGCGTTGGATTCTTCTATGGATAAGACTGTAAATGGTGGCTTATGTGCTTTAGCCTTGGAAATATAATAGAAAAAGGCTATGAATATAAATCCTTTACTAAAAGGACCGGGACTGTTACTTGTCAAATGAAACCACATGGGGATCCGCACTGAACGGATCTTGATCATGACGCACTTTCATAGAGGCTCCCACTATTGACTATATCTTTCAATGTTCGCTTTTGTCCAATTCCTCATGATACTGTGTACAATGATCTTTAACTACTATTGTCGTTCCCTTGTAAAAAGGCATGGAGAGCGCTATATAAGTGAGACACGGAAGGATCTCAAATTGACACACCTCTCTCTCTGTGCTAGGATTAAAATCAACTTCAATTGTATTGAAATCAGAATCATTTCACCACCCAAACTCAAACAAATAAACACGATCTCAACAAATAGATCCTGCAAACAGATAAAAATCAATGACGCTACTTAAAACCCATCTCTCTTTGTGCTACCCTCTGTGGTTCGATCACAACAATAACGTTCACACAGAATTTAAGTAAAGCTCTACGTCCTCATATTCATTGTGCATTCCATTTTTTTTTAACACTACTCAGCAAAACCACAAATCAACATAAAATAGTCGATGCATTTAACATACATAATCTCACTTATTTCACACAGATTTACCATTATAATCAACAATCGTCCTATCGACATTAAGTAATATTGATCCTTCCAAATATGTGCATAAATCGATCTCAGATATAAGAGTTTAAGTTCTCAGTTTCCTTGAGAAAATCCCACAGAAATTAGTTTGATTTTGATACTAATTTCAACAAGGACCCAACGCCCTTTACACAAGCTTTTGCACAGAATTAATCCACAGAGTTTGTCACACAGTTCCCATACATTTACTCATTGAAATTCAAAGCTCACTGCCTTAGAGTTTAAAACAATTTATACTCATGTAAAACAAACATATTCTTTCATTCATATAATGAAACCACTTAAAACTTCCTCTCGTCTTGGCCAGATCTTCATTTGATGGCCCCTTCAACTTCTAAAGACTGAATTCACGCACTCTGTAGCCCTCTATCCTGCCCTCTAATCTCACCTGATCTATTTGCCTTTGAGGCATATCAATTTATACAAATTTAATTGAACCAATTTTGGTTCACATCCCTTTAATCACTCAACAAAATCCCCAAATATCTCAACACCCCTAAAAGATAGATTTTTATCCCTAAAACCTTGAAACTAATTCTAACTTAGGCACATAATCAATTCTAAAATATCTCAAGGCTAATTTCTCTCATGGTTTCCAATTATTTGGAAACATTACAAATCCTCACATATAATTAATTTAAAAACATAATTAATCTCTCAAAAATAATATTAATATTTACATGAAATTAATAAATTCTCAAAAACATGAGACCCCTAGGTTTAATAAAAATACAAGGTATTTTTCCGAGCTAATGCTCCTGCACCAAACTCCCAAGGTTGAAAATGATCATGATCTCCAGATCATGCGTTAAAGTCTTTGTCTGCCTGGATCCCACACTTTGTTCTGTAGCTCATCATCTATATCTGTTGTTTGCTGCTTTTCTCCAGGTCTCCATATCTTATGTTGTCTTGCTCCACTCGTTGCACTTTCACAATCTGTCTTTGTCTTAATTTTGCTACTACTTTTCTTCTTTGCTGATGTCTTCCTCTGAGACACTTTCAACATGATTCTTCTGATTAATTAAATTTCTCGATCCAATAAATCTTCAAACTTCTAATTTCTTGCTGCCTGCTGAGCTCTAGCTTGCTCAGTTCTTACTCGCTCAGTTTTTACTTCTATGTTTCCTTCTGTTCTTACTGCCACCTAATCATCCATGCCCTCTTGTCTTCTACAATGGAAAACTTCTTCTCTGCCTTCTCCTATCAGCAACTTACTGGAATGGTACATTGTGTACTCCTTTCTGCTATCTTCATCTCTCTGCATCTGCAATTCCCAATTCTGGAATTGAGATTCTTCCTGCACTGAATTTCAACTATTCAACATCCTTTCCAGCAACATAACTTCCTCATCCCATGGATTAGAAATTTCCACAGAATTCTTGTCTTTCTCCTTCATTTGACTACTCAACTGAGTCAAATTTTCTTCAGTACCTGCAACAATACCTGCATTCACAAAACACTTGTTAAAACAAAAATCATAAGGCCTCAGTGCCTTACTTCCCTCTGCTAGCACTTCAGTATGTTGTTCTAAAATTTCCATCTCAATCATCACATCAGTATGCTGATTCTCTCTTCCCAAAGAATTCTCAAGACTCAGAACCAGTCTTTCTCTCACACCATCTGTCTCCACGATGTCTTTCTTCTCTTGTTCACTGTACTGAACTCTTTCTTCTGCTGCAGTCTCCTTGTCATACTCTGAATTCTCCAACGAGTATTCCAACAATGCAATTTCTCTGTGGCATTGCTGAAGCACATCATCATCACTTACAGTCCCTGCATTCATACACAAACTTTCAGTTTGAAAATCACAAAGCTCAACAGTCTCAACTGTTACTTCACTTATCAGTGCTTCAGACTGATCCAATTTTTCTGCATCCACAAGAACTTCCTCTTGTACTGTAACATCTTCAAGTACAAACGCATCACTGCTTTCTTCTTCAGAGTAATTTTCCATACTTGTGATAGCTTCACAAGATTGCGCATCCTCCTCAACAAAACCTGTAATCACATCCCAATTTTCAGCTACAAAAATACAAGAGTTCACATTATCCAACTGATCTGGATCTGCCCAGTAACTCAAGAAATCATCAATGATCTCCTCCTCTGTTTCATCAATGGAAACCTCCACTTTCAACTCAGCTGCTCTGAGTTCTTCACGTCTCAACTATATACTCATCACCTGCTCGAGCTTCTTCAGCTCTTCTGTTAACTGCATGTTTATCTGTTGATCCCTTCTCTATTGTAGCCTCTGCCACTTCACTCTCTTCCTCGTGAGCCAACCATGTCTCTGGTCTCTCATATTTTCCTGTAACAATTCCATCAATAACTCAAGACGAACTGCGATCTCAGCTTTCTCTCTCTCATACTTTTCATCAGCTAACTGCTTCCATATGCCATTTGCCTTGGCATATTTCTCCCTTTCTCTACTGTGGCCTCTTTCTAAACCTCTGCTCTCTCCTTTATGACTTTCTGTAGTCATCTTCCTCACCATGAGTTCCTCATCCATGATTTGCACCAAGCCTCTACAATAGCAAACTCTCCTGCTGCCACTTACCTCACCAACCCCTTCCTCCGGATCTGGTCTTTTGGTAATCACCGGTCCTCTGCTAGAACCTTTCGAGCATTCCTCCACTGCTCCTTCAGGCTTCAATCATCTGCAACTTTATTCAACCTCTGTTGAATCTTCAGGTTCTGCCACTCTCTCTTAGAATCCTTTGCTAGACTCCTTCATCACTACACTCCAGTTGTGATCTTCTTCTTTCCACTGAGATTTCTTCACTATGCCTATAAATCAAATTATCCAAGCATAACCTTTAAACCAGAGATAAATATACCTGTCATCTCACCTTTCAAGATCCTGTTGATCTCGCTTCACCTCTTCAACTGCACTGCATCTCTATGTTGCAATCTTCATCAGTTCAAAATCAGATATTCATTCATCGCATGCAATTAACTCAATTAAAAAAACTTGAATCTTCACGCATAGAGCTATTCCAGCTTTGATACCAAAATGATGCAAGTACCCCCTGCATAACCCAGAATCTCCCCTCCTTATGCATATACAAAATGCATCTCAAATCATTGCCCAAATAAACTCCAAATTTAATGCAATTTCACACACTATCATTTACACACGCAAGCTCTTCAACATATGTTCGCAAAAACCATACTCTCATAAGCAGAAGCTAATAACATCTGTTTCAAGTTTTGAAACCATAAATACACAAGGTTCTTTTATAAAACCCAACCTTCAATTACTCATGCGAAAGAAACCATAACCCAACAATCACCTCTTCATGTGATTAAACCCCCCCCCCCCCCCCCCAATGCCTATCATGGAAGGAGAATATTTCAACCTTGTGAATCACATTTCAATAACCATGGATTCTCAATTTATACATATCCACCATCTGTTTAAGAGTTAGATTTGAACAAATTATACCAATGCATATCATTTGAAATAACATTACCACACAACATTTCACGTCGATCATTGGACTAACTATGCCACATCACCATTTTCAGTCAACACAATAAGAGATATGACATGGTATTAATGCAAGTGTGCTTACCTCATGAATGCCACACAATTCAATTGCGCCCTCACCTTATTCACAATGCTTCTATGACACACTCATGTGCTTGTATAATAAGCTGCAATCATTGTTTTTGCAGAACTCCATCACTCGATCTGGTCCAAAAGTCAATAGGCACGGGTCTCTAACATTTGGCCGCAAACCTTCAACACTGTCATTTTCCATTGAATTGGACCATAGCAGATGCATGAGAACAACAGATCTAGTTTCCATAGTGATAGGATGTTGCAAATTTTCAATCTGCTCAACATGGTTGATTGTCCTACCAATCCCACCATACAATCAAATAATTTTATTCTCTATCAAAGAAACTAGGGACAGCCAATTGAATAACTGATTGATACGCTGCCACACCCATATTCCTTCCTTCTCACCCAGACGTTCGATGCACTCAATACGAAAGCCAATTAATGCATTGATGTCAACAACTTCATGGTTTCCATGAATCAAAAGTACATTATATGGAGATTCGAACGTTTTGTGTTGGATTCTTCTAAGGATAAGACTGTAAATGGTGGCTTATGCACTCTAGCCTCGGAAATATAACAGAAAAATACTATGAATATAAATCCTTTACTAAAAGGACCGGGACTGTTACTTGTCAAATGAAACCACATGGGGATTCGCACTGAACGGATCTTGATCATGACGCACTTTCATAGAGGCTCCCACTATTGGCTATATCTTTCAATGCTCACTTCCGTCCAATTCCTCATGATACTGTGTACAATGATCTTTAACTACTATTGTCGTTCCCTTGTAAAAAGGCATGGAGAGCGCTATATAAGTGAGACACGGAAGGATCTCAAATTGACACACCTCTCTCTCTGTGCTAGGATTAAAATCGACTTCAATTGTATTGAAATCAGAATCATTTCACTGCCCAAACTCAAACAAATAAACACGATCCCAACAAATAGATCCTACAAACAGATAAAAATCGATGCCGCTACTTAAAACCCGTCTTTCTTTGTGCTACCCTATGTGGTTCGATCACAACAATAACGTTCACACAGAGTTTAAGTAAAGCTCTGCGACCTCATATTCATTGTGCGTTCCATTTTTTTAATGCTGCTCAGCAAAACCACAAATCGACATTAAATAGTCGATGCATTCAACAGCATAATCTCACTTATTTCACACAGATTTACAATTATAATCAACAATCGTCCTATCAACATTAAGTAATATTGATCCTTCCAACGATGTGCATAAATCGATCTCAGAGATAAGAGTTTAAGTTCTCGGTTTCCTTGAGAAAATCCCACAGAAATTAGTTTGATTTTGATACTAATTTCAACAAGGACCCAACGCCCTTTACACAAGCTTTTGCACAGAATTAATCCACAAAGTTTGTCACACGGTTCCCATACATTTACTCATTGAAATTCAAAGCTCACTGCCTCAGAATTTAAAACAATTTATACTCATGTAAAACAAACATATTCTTTCATTCATATAATGAAACCACTTGCAAACTTCCTCTCGTCTTGGCCAGATCTTCATTTGATGGCCCCTTCAACTTCTAAAGACTGAATTCACGCACTCTACAGCCCTCTATCCTGCCCTCTAATCTCACCTGATCTATTTTCCTTTGAGGCATATCAATTTATACAAATTTAATTGAACCAATTTTGGTTCACATCCCTTTAATCACTCAAAAAAATCCCCAAATATCTCAACACCCCTAAAAGATAGATTTTTATCCCTAAAACCTTGAAACTAATTCTAACTTAGGCTCATAATCAATTCTAAAATATCTCAAGGCTAATTTCTCTCATGGTTTCCAATTATTTGGAAACATTACAAATCCTCACATATAATTAATTTAAAAACATAATTAATCACTCAAAAATAATACTAATATTTACATGAAATTAATAAATTCTCAAAAACATGAGACCCCTAGGTTTAATAAAAATACAACGTATTTTTCCGAGCTAATGCTCCTGCATCAATGGTCAACCATGGTCATCCATTGTCAACATGGAAAAGCATAATCTATGAAAGAAAACTATGGTCAACCATGGTTAACATGCCCAACCATAATCAACCATGGATAACCACGATGAAGAACTGTAACACCCTCCTCCAACACTTACCCAAGTTCACTGATCCACCGGGGTAAATATGAGATGAAGATTGATTATGATATGATTCAACCTCCTAGGTACAGTTAAGGAAGTGGAATCTACAAATAAAATCTTTAACGAACGTCCTCAGGAAATACAAGACCCCCAAGAGCTAAACCACCCTTCAAGGTGCCCAAAAATTGAGTTAAACTTATTTTAAGTGATCTGTACTCCCAGCCACTCCCATGACAAGGAAAGCCAGTGATTGTAACCATCCATTTGCTCCCATAAGCTTTCTTCCCAACAACTATAGACTAAATTACTTAGTTTTGTGCCAAAAACCCTAAGATCTAATCCATTTTTTCAAGTCTACGGTCCAGACCTCTACCAAAAAATTCATGAAACTCTCAGAAATAATAAATGACACAAAGACAAATCATTTAATTCAAAACTTGATCAAGGACTTAACCTTACCCATCCTAACCATGATAGGCATTTCGTCAAACACATCATGAACATGTAATTTACAAGTTATAAATACATATCTGAACATAGGGGTATCATACTTATCTGAAAATCATCAAGAATGTTTGATTCCCTCTCACAATAGCTGCAATAACATATATTAGGTCATGAATTCAATAACCATTCATTTACCAATCAAAACATGTTAATAGGCATAACTAGAATATGTCATGAAACCATGCTTATAACCAACATATAACCATAATAATAAAAATGATAGAACAACCTTCAAAGCCACATAGTAACATGTACAAATACTCATGAAATACAAGAGGAAAATAACTCTTATTAACATATGAAAAATCCAACCAAGTCAGGGGCTTCCACGTACCACTCGACCATAGATTGGTCTGGTCCAAATATTTCTTTCAACCAATCGCATTAATTCCATATTCTAGGAATGAGTGTGGGACTCAAAAAAAAAAAAACAAGGATTCCTCGGGATTTACCACATATCCCGCCATTACCAATTAAGGGATTTATAGGACTGAAACCCTCATCTATACAACTAGGCTTTATCGTAATCCTGCCATTAAAAGTCAAGGAATTCCTAGGCCAAAACAATAAACATACACTACCAGGCTTTATTGCAATCCCACCAAAATTGGTCAAGGGATCACTAGACCCTAAACAATAATTGATGCCTCCAAATTTATTCACCAATACCTTGAGGAAATTTTCCATCTCCACCCTTAGGATTTACCATGTATCCCACCATTACTGGTCAAGGGATTCCTAGGCCCTTGGGAATTTTCCTGAGACCACCTCACCCGGTTCCAAAACCATTCGACAATCCAACTCAACCAAATGAAAGAAGCCCATCACACCATGGCTATCCGAAAATGGAAAGGAAAAGTTGAAATCAATGTTACACCTACAAAAATTCATGCCAATGACAACAAGAAAACCAAATACACACATGCATGTAGCATGCATGTCAAAACTAGCAAGGAAATAATACATTAAACTCGATACCTGCAATTGATCCCGTTGTAACTGCTTGATCCAACTCTTCCTTGCTTGATCCTTGCTTCCATTTGCTTCCTTATCCTTACTTTGCCTTCCTTTTTCCAATGCTAGAGTGCTCCAAGTGTGCAAGTGATTCGAGTATGAATGTTATTTTTGTTGTGCTAATTTCATATTCAGATTTAAAATTTGTTTGTTTATCTTATGCTTTATGTGCATAGGTTTCGTTGTTGTTTGTGTGTGTCAAACAGGTAAATTATATGAGTTTTATGAGTGAATTCAAGAGCATAAAGCATGAAATAAATATGTTGAACCACAACAAAAACAATAACAACAAACCATCACATTTTATCCATCAACATAGAGTTTTGATGAAGGATTTCACCCCTCCTAGGCTACATCTCCTTGGTCCATCTTCCATGGCTTGGGCCTTTGTATTAGCGCAAAATTGAAAAACGTGTTGTTTACATTCACCTACAGCTCCTGAAACATGCTTCAATGAGTCCAAAATTTCCAAAACTATCATAAATGACTCTTCTTTCTCTCAATTTGGTCGAAAATTGAAAAATATATGGCCAAAACCATTTTTCCCAGTAAACTGCCTCTAAAACTGGAGAAGACTCCAGTTAGGGCTGCCAAAATTGTGGGCATCTCCTAAAATGGCAGTTCAACCGAAAATCCTACCAAACTAATTTGTAGTTTAATTAATTCTAATGGATTTTAAAATGGATGAGCACAAATTTACATTAATCCCAATTTAGCGCTATAATTATGGATTATGATATTAACCCCACACCTAAGTGTTAATCCCCACACATCAATTGTTGGCTCCGCCTTCATTTCTGTGGATAGGTCATATGGGGAGTTGGTTGGCCCCCTCTAAACCCCCATCAGAGAATCCATTTGATAAAAAATAGTGGCCGCATGCATGGTCAATTACGACCGTCGGCGGTGGTTTGTTGGTAAAGGCTAAGAGTATTGTGGGGGAGGTCGTGGGGGCGAGCCCAGACCTCTGCCCATCCCATATATATTTTGCACCTACGGATAACATATGAACCTTTGAAAATTAAATTAAATTCACCCCATATCAAATTTGGGTTATATAAATAAAATTCCACCATATAAAATATATCAAACCTCAGACTTTGATATGGAATATCAATTCGACCATCCAAGACTTAGGACTTTGGAAATATGTGTTTTGGACCATTGAATAAAATTCAAACTCTGCATAAAATGAAATTGTATAACATTCGACAATTGATACATGGAATTAGACCATTGGAGAGGGTCCACTAGAGGGGGCACATGGCAACCCCTGGTTGCACCACATGTCAGCCCCTACTGTTTCATGAAGTTCGGGGTAGTGATCTAGGCTCTAGGACTAAAAATGTGGCACAAATCTCAGAGTTACAGTAACATAACTAACCATTCCTTGGAATGCCCACGGCTAAGGGTCAAATTGGTCAAAAATTAAGTCTCCTTCAGGGTTGAGGGGCCTGGAAGGGTGGCTACCTCCTGAGGATGTTACTGATGTTGTGTAAGGTGTGTTTATCTTGTTTCCATCGGTTCCACTTCCTTAAGGTAATCTAGGAGGTTGAATATCATATTAGTAGCCTCTCGTTTCATGTTTACCCTGGTTGGTTAGTTGCTTGGATAGATGTGGGAAGAGTGTGTTACATCTTCAGAGGGCCTATACCATGTCTCACGACCGACATGTAAAGCCTACTCCCAGACACTCCACCGACATATCATATATTCCAACAATATAAAGTGCACCTTTATGGATGTAGCCTCCTCATAGAAATTAAGGAGGCCTACATTTCTCAATAATTCTCGGGTCCTTGCACTAATAGGGTGAGTGTATAAATCCCTCTCCCTCTCTCGGGCCTCCCATGGTTGGAACACATTGTATTGGTATTCCATTTGGTCCTGCTTTTGTTGTTTCTCGCACTGTTGACGTCTATCCTACATGATTGACATATGAAGTACATCAGCCTCATACATAAAAAATAAAAAATAATTTATTAAATTAAAAATGTGTTTATGAATATGGAAACATAATCGTTCAATTAAAAATAAAATAAAATCCCCAGTGCGCCAAAAAAATAGTAGTGCACCAACTCAGGTGCGCTACCAAACAAAAAAACACATGAAATAATGCATACATACATATGACCCACCACTTTTGGTTCACATACATACATTTTCATCGTGGTGTGTATAGATTAAATTATGCACCAGTGCGCACCTATAACCTTTTCGCACCAGTACAGAACGTTCAGGTTATCGAATGCACTTAGCTATATTTTTTAATATTGTGTGTGTGGTTCATTTTGTAAATATAAATGCACCGGGCATAACCTAAAAATGTACGCACTGACGTACAATTTATAAACTTTCCTAGTTTTGTTTAATTTACTAGACACACCACAAAAACACCGGTGTATTAGGTTCACACACTAAACAGTGGTGCACCCTATAAATTTACGGGGTGCGCCGCTATCAGTGTGAGCTGAAGATGTCAAACGCACCGTGCTGGATACAAAAAATAACAATAGTGGATTTTTTTACCTATTTTTCAATTTTAATTCGCTTAAAAATTAAATTAGAGAGAAATATAAGCATTACCTGGACATTTGGTCATCAGGGAGGGAGTGTTGACACATAATTGCGAAAACAAATTCACCGCCATTTGAGAAAATTGGAAAGCCACACACTTAGGACGTTATGGAAGGATGGTGAGCAAGAGAAGCATCGATTATAGGGCGCTTGCGTGAGGAAAGAATGACATTGATGCTTCAGATATCTATAACATTATATATGGTAAAAATGAAATTTATGATCGATAGGTTTTTTTTATTTAACCTTATTTCGGTGTGTTATTGTAACTACACCGGTGCATAAAATATCCAAGAGCACCACTTTTTTTTAATTAAAAACCTTATAGTGGTGATTTTTTTAAGATGCACGAGGGCATTCGAATAAATGTACTAAAGGAAGAGACCCTCTAGTAGAGGTTTTTGCGGAATCCCTTATAAAAACGCTCGAGTACATTTATTCGAATATAGTATTTATTTCAGTTGTTTTATTTGGACGTGTTGCAAGCTGACATATTGTGCCAAGAAGTTTGCTATATCTTATCAATTTATTATTTTTTCAATCAAGAAGAGGCTTCGAAGTTTAAGAACTGTATCTTTCTGGTTGATAACTCTTAGATCATGAATATCTTTGAAACCTCCATGACGTGCTTCCATGGAAGAAAAATTTTCCAATCATTCCTTCATGATGGCTCCTTATCTGCAACATCTTATTTCTTTTAGGCTACTCTTTCCTATTCTATTGCCTTCAGGCATTTCTTTTGCAACATGTGGTGCAATTTCTAGTTTATATTTTTTCTATTAACAAATTTCTATTATATTATTATAAAGATGTAGATTATATAGTGTCAATCTATGATTCTTTCTACTTTACTTTGATTGAATTTGTTAGCAAGGAAAGCTACATAGTAGAGAAAAAAATGTATCTATTCATTTCCTAGTTCCTAAGGGTAAAAAATCCATATAATCCAAAAAAACTTACAAAACCAACAAGTAACCAATAAATCTCATGTCATAGAGGAGGATGAAAAATTTGACTAGCCGGAGCAGCCATGGGGTCATGGCCTTCATGGACATGGAAGTCTACGTGCTCCAGTCTCGCCTCAGTCTCGTTTATTCAGTCATTTTTTCGACGCTGGTTATGATGCACATAGGAAAACTGTTCCAATATCTCATTCTGGATATACTGGATGTCATTAATATATGCCACTAGCTCATTCTAATCCTCATTGTGTGCTCACGTAGGATGTCTAGGTTGGCCTAGTTTCTTCTCAACTGACCAAAAATCATGTCCAGGGATGGATGATGAATGACATGGCATGGAGAGAGGGTAGGGCCTTGCGCAATTTTGCCCACCATCTCCATACCACTATGCTCATCATCACTTTGATCCCCCACCTTTTCCTCCCTCTCTCCTTGATACCCCTTATGGCTACCACCTCTACAAGGTTTTCCGTGCTGATGAAGCATTCCTGCATGAAACAAACAACACCAAGACTTCACCTAGACATAAAGACCACTCGCATTGAAAAATCTCTTAGCAGACCCACCAAAATTTCCAATCTCGAGGCTTAGTATGAGCTTGAGATTGAAGGAATGAGTCCGGTGAGCCTCTCCTACCCAAAAAAGACCAAATGGGGATGAATAATCACCATGAAAATACACACCATGAACCAAGGGGCACCCTTCCAAAACTACCTCCTTACTGAGGGATCCTACAACTCATGGATAACCTCTGTACTCACTGCAACACCTCGTGGGCATGACCGAAGAAAAATGTTGAGGCACCAACAAGTTACAATGAGAAATGTAACCCTCACCACTGAATCTATGCACTTCAACAAAAAGATTAGACCCAAACCTAATCTTCCTATACACACACTCAGGCCTCGAGGATGCCTTAATTGTGTGAACCCACAACCTTACAAGAAAAAAAAGACACTAAATTTGAATAGAACTTAAGAAAATAGGTATACCTCTATAAAAATTATCACATTCAAGGACTGAGACCAACATTTGGAGAGTAATACTATATTCGAATAAATGTACTTGAGCGTTTTTTATTTGGAGAGTAATACTTTATTCGAATAAATGATGTCCTCTCTCTCTCTCTCTCTCTCTCTATATATATATATATATATATATATATATATTTCATTAGGGGAATTTTGAGGTCTAATCTGGGCCTCCTGAGGAAAATTATAAAATAATAGTTAAAACAATAAAAAAGAGTTATGAACTTTTAAAAGAAAAGAAGGGGAACTTCATTTTTTATTGTATTTTCAGCTTATCTCCTTATAGGTCTTTCCACATCCAACGGGCTACACTTGACATTTGAGTAGGCCTATATGGAGATAAGAATAAAGTACAATTAAACAAATAGTTGTCTTAGTTTCCCTCCAAAAATATTTACCCCTTGGAATGGCATTATCATCTTGAATCTTATTGGTTTTTTTAAAGTCATTAGGGGAATTTTGAGGTAAAAAATGGGAATCAAAACAAAATTGTATTGAAAAAAATAACTTTAAAAGAACCAATAGGATTCAAGATGATTATGTCATCCACAAGGAAAATATTTTTAAAAGAAAAGAAGAAAACTACGTTTTTATTGTATTATTGGTTTATCTTGTTATAATTTTACTCAAGTTTCAAGTGTACACACTCGTTGGATGAAAAATTAACTTCCACATCCAACGAGTACCCACTCTACATATTACTGAGTAGATTGACATTGAAAAAAATTGAAAATACATGAAAAAAAAGTGTTGAACACGTTTTTTTCATGTATTCTCATTTTCTTTTTATGCGGATCTACTTAATAGTATGCAAAGTGGGTACTTCTTGGTGTGAAATTTAATTTTTCATTCAACATGTGTCTATAATTCACATTTTAGTAAACCTATAAGGTAATATGCCAAAAATACACAAAAAAATATGTTTCTTTTATTTTTCTGTAAAATATCATAGGTTTTATTTTATGTTTCAACTACTATTTTATTATTTTTCTTATGAGGCCCATTTTAGACCTCAATATTCCCTTAATGTGATTTTTTAGTACATTTTTTTATTTTAAAACCCATTTTTTATCTCAAATTTTACTAATGATTCACACATTGCACTTGTGGGTCATTTAATACTATGTCGACCTTATTACATAGACATTTACACATTAAATGTACATTTAATCACATCTATGTTCCTCTTCGAGGTCATATCATATACATTTAACCCCATATATACCCTTGTCGGTATCATGTCACATTCCAAGGATGTTGTTTGCCAATATCCACAACCATCCCTTCTCACATTCATGGTCTATTTGTGAAAATTAAAATACATGATACAGCATGAGATTATTGTTATTATCATTGTAGAGAGCTTTAACTAGAAAAAAGGGTTGTTATTCTTGGACCATTATCAAGTGTCTTAAGTATTGTAATAAATATTATTAGTTGATATTCCATTCATAAACCATACTAGCACATCTACTATTTAATAATGTTGTGCAATATACATGTACATATATATGTTTCTTAATTGTGAGAGTGTTGCATAAAATTATTAGTGTAGACAGCATTGGCATCTTGTCACTAGAATCAGAATTGATATTACACATAGTTATGAAAAATAAAATTATATTATAATATTTATAGCTATTCTCAATATACAATGTATTGAAATAGCTATTAAATTAGGATTTAAATTATTAAATTCACTTAATAAGTAGAAAAATAAGTATAGTAAATTATATTAAAATTATATAACATATAACATGAATTAATTAATTTCTAAATATTTAAAATAATATATATATATATATATATATATATATATATATAACTATTATTATTTCATTTTTAAATTAATTAAATTTCTTAATTTCCTTATTTTAGTCAAACCAAAAAATAATAATAATAATATATAATATTATTAATTAATTAAATTTTTTATTTAAGTTAAACTAGTCATTATTTACAACGGCTAGTTGGAGCATCCCTTTATCTATTTAAACTAGTTCATTGATCATATTTTTCATCTTGTCCTAATGATGAACCACACTAACTGGTTCGAAATGCGTCGACAATATATTTTTTGATGTGATAATCACCAAAAAAATTTATATACATTTTATAGATCATAGAAGCCAAATTCCTAATATTGTATCAATCTTATCCATATAAAAAAACCCTTTGGATATTTTCAATCAATTACATCTTTAGTTAAGCGACAACAAGTTTGTTAATTGGACATGTGGGAGAGCTTCAATTTTGTAAGAAATCTACTACAATTAGAATTAAAAACACACACACCATAATGGAGTCTCAACCTTGAGAATATTGAGAGGTCTAGTGCAATTAGATATCAACATGAAAATGAGTTGCATCAAAGATATGGTTAGATATCAAAATGTTACCATTAATTGGATTGATAGTTTCATTGAAGAAATTCCATTATTTATTGTACGTACTAAAAAAAATCTTATTAATCGTTTATATTTTATTGGCTATTAGTTATACCAATAATAGGAGAATTCCATCTTTATTGTAACTCTGTAGATTTATTTTATAACTTTGTTCTTCTTTGGAAAAAAAACTATCCAATAACTCTCTATTTATTAGAGTTCATTTTCTTATGAAACTAGAGATCTGTAGTTTATAAAGCGTTTCTAATTTTTGTTTGTCAAGTTTATTGATGGTTGAGGGAAGACACAAGAAGTTCTTTAATTAAGGATGGTTTCACATAGATTGTTCTATCTTTCATGAAAACCATATATGTTTGTACAGGCTATCCTAGTCTCTAGCTTCCATGAAAACCATATATGGTTTGTACAGGTTATACTAGTCTCACATCTAGCTACCTCTAATCCCAATTGAAGTCTTATGTTATAATGTGACCTCTATTAAAGTTGTATGCTACAATTCAATTACATTTTAAGTTGTATGAATCCATATAGGTTGTTCATCTTTCTTTCTCCCCAATTCTATAGATTGGTTGGTGGCTAAATGGTGGTTTTCCTATGTTGTTTGTTGAGTGTGTGACTATTCAAGTATGTGGCTGAAATATATGGGCATAAGTTAAAGGTGAAGATAATTGTTTCCAGTCAAATTGAATTGTGGGAGATGGTGTGTGCACTGATGACAATGGTGAGACTAACTGGATTTCCAACGAAATGATGAGATATTGCTTGTATGTTGAGTCATTCATAGTGTTATGTTCATAAACTTCCACAACCATCCGTTTTCACATCCATGGTCTATTGGTGATAACCACAAAATATGATTGAGCATGAGATTATGGCCATTTTCAAGGTAGTGGGTTCTATAGTGTTGTAATAAATATTACTCGTTGATATTTAAGGATTCATAAACAACACTTACGCATCTCCCTTTCTTTAATGTCGGGGAATATACATGTACACATACATGTTTCTTAATTGCGGAAGTGGTGCATAAAACTATTGGTGTAAACAACATTGATATTTGGTCACTAGAATTAGAAGTGATAACACATAATGCTATGGTTGTGTATCAACCTCGTTTGTTTAAGAGAATCCTTAGGATGTTTTAAATCAATTGCACTTTTAGCTTAGCAAGAGTGGGTTATTGATTGGACACTTTGGAGAATCTCAATTTAGTAAATAATCCACTATAATCATAATTTAACACACATATCGAATCGAATCATGACGGAGTCTTAGCCTTATGAATCTTGAGAGATGTACTCTAGTTGGATATCAACATCGAAAGGAGTTGCATTCAACACTAAAGATAACATTCTCAATGACCTAGCATATGCGGTGTCTCATTTTCTTAACCACTATTATGTTATAACTACTACTATGTTATTAGTTGGTTAATGCGATGCTTGCACCAACTTATAATATAATTGCAGAAACTAAAACAAGAACATAGGCCTTATAGCCATTCAATGAACATATCTCTACATAAGTTAGTTAAGAAAAAAATAAAAGCTAATTCTAAAAATATCTATATTAGTGAAGTGAGTGGGCTATTAGTCTTTGTTTTATAAATCCACCTGGAGAGTGTAGCATTAACATTTATAAACGGGAAAAAGGTGAAAACTCTTAAATCCATGTAAATTGATGGGAGGAATTGATATCCCCAAGGGAACGAGGTTGAGTCAAATGCATTTATTATTGTAAACACTATTTTTATTAACTCTATTTATTACGTAAAGCTAGTAAAGTAGTTATCCCAACATTAAACAACTCATTTACTTTGCTTTAGTCAATTTTGATAGGTCGCTAAATGGTTAAGTATTTCTATGCAAATAAGTAGCCAAATTAATAAGTTAAATATTTCTATATAAATATAATGCCAAACAAATAAACTAATAAGTTAAATATTTTTATATAAATACAGTGTCAAATAAATAAATTAATGAGTTGTTTTTAGTGTGATTATTTGGAAGTTTTTCTAGTGGATTTTTCCAGCATAATTTTTCTAAAATCTGGTAGGAATTCATTGAACTCACAAGCTTGATGTGTAATTCCTGTACAATCTTCTCTAAAATATGGTACGAATTCATTGAAATCACAAGCTTGATGGGTAATTCCTGTACAATCTAAGTTCCCTAAAGATTTTTCAAGATGTTGAATCCATACTAATTTAAATAACACAAATCAAGATTTCACCTCAAAAAATAGCATTAAAGACAACTCCATAAATTAATAATTCATCTTTTATTCAATATTATTATGATAATTTGATGTTGTCTATTTCTTTCTTTCTTTTAATTATTTCTATTATTAAAAGATATTAATTTAATTTCAAATAAAATAATAAATAATTGGAAAAGAAAAACATAAAAAATAAATGTCATTAAATTAAAAAGAGCTAGCAACAACAATGGAAATTAAAGTATTAATATATATTTTGAAGTAAGATTAAAATTTGAAATTTTTATGGAACTTATGTTAAACATTATCTTTTATAATTAAAAAATAAAAACCTTAAATTAAATGAAGTTACTATATATCTTCAAGGTGGAAATGTAAATTTTATTTTAGAATTTTTTTACACAAATATTGTTAAAAAATTTAAAAACTATTTTTTATTTAATGTTAAGTTTTAAATATTAAAATAATAATAATTTATTTTAAAAATTTAATGAAATTTAAATATAAGTATTTAAAAAAATTGTTGGGTGAATGAATGGGAACATGTGTCGTCTCAAGGATTTTACACTCTCTTATGCAACAGTAATGACTAATTAGGTAGGTGGGTAAAACTGGTAGAGAGGCTAGACAATGAAGTTTATGGAGGAAGTGGACATTTTTATTTTGTAGGTGATGGTGGCAGGGAATGAAATAACTAGCTTGGAAATGTACAAGATGGTCTCCAATGGTAGCTCTTGCTCGGTCTTCCAGGAGAGCTATGTTGGCGAGCCAAATGGACATGGTCTTCCAGGAGAGGGAAACATGGACAGAAGTGGGAACGCGGACAATCCATGTCTTTATCTTGGATCTTGAGTCACGAGTGTGTCAAAATTTGTTGTATTTGCTCTATTTTGAAGTCATTGATGGTGTAACCAAATTACTCTCCAAATGTTGGTCTCAGTGCTTGAATGTGATAATTTTTATAGAGGTATACCTATTTTCTTAAGTTCTATTCAAATTTAGTGTCTTTTTTTTTCTTGTAAGGTTGTGGGTTCACACAATTAAGGCATCCTCGAGGCCTGAGTGTGTGTATAGGAAGATTAGGTTTGGGTCTAATCTTTTTGTTGAAGTGCATAGACTCAGCGGTGAGGGTTACATTTCTCATTGTAACTTGTTGGTGCCTCAACATTTTTCTTGGGTCGTGCCCACGAGGTGTTGCAGTGAGTACAGAGGTTATCCATGAGTTGTAGGATCCCTCAGTAAGGAGGTAGTTTTGGAAGGGTACCCCTTGGTTCATGGTGTGTATTTTCATGGTGATTATTCATCCCCATTTGGTCTTTTTTGGGTAGGAGAGGCTCACCGGACTCATTCCTTCAATCTCAGGCTCATACTAAGCCTCGAGATTGAAAATTTTGGTGGGTCTACTAAGAGATTTTTCAATGCGAGTGGTATTTATGTCTAGGTGAAGTCTTGGTGTTGTTTGTTTCATGCAGGAATGCTTCATCAACACGACAAACCTTGTAGAGGTGGTAGCCATAGGGGGTAGCAAGGAGAGAGGGAGGAAAAGGTGGGGGATCAAAGTGATGATGAGCATAGTGGTATGGATATGGTGGGCGAATTTGCGCAAGGCCCTACCCTCTCTCCATGCCATGTCATTCATCATCCGTCCCTGGACATGATTTTTGGTCAGTTGAGAAGAAACTAGGCCAACCTAGACATCCTACGTGAGCACACAATGAGGATTAGAATGAGCTAGTGGCATATATTAATGACATCCAGTATATCCAGAATGAGATATTGGAGTAGTTTTCCTATGTGCATCATAACCAGCGTCGAAAAAATGACTGACTAAACGAGACTGAGGCGAGACTGGAGCATGTAGACTTCCATGTCCATGAAGGCCATGACCCCATGGCTGCTCCAGCTAGTCAAATTTTTCATCCTCCTCTATGACATGAGATTTATTGGTTACTTGTTGGTTTTGTACGTTTTTTTGGATTACATGGATTTTTTACCCTTAGGAACTAGGAAATGAATAGATACA
The DNA here is from genome assembly GCA_034641835.2 of Pinus albicaulis. Taxonomy (NCBI): domain Eukaryota; kingdom Viridiplantae; phylum Streptophyta; class Pinopsida; order Pinales; family Pinaceae; genus Pinus; species Pinus albicaulis. The sequence goes on from CM076583.1 coordinate 1,208,776,162, forward strand.
TTTTTTTCTCTACTATGTAGCTTTCCTTGCTAACAAATTCAATCAAAGTAAAGTAGAAAGAATCATAGATTGACACTATATAATCTGCATCTTTATAATAATATAATAGAAATTTGTTAATAGAAAAAATATA